>MU277679.1:421892-454170 GCA_022385805.1 Pilatotrama ljubarskyi
CTTATTGTCTTCATCCCGGAACCCCTCTTCCGTCCTTCTCCTTATTGTTTACGTTCACAATAAGGCTTACTTCTATATATACCGAGCTGGTATGTCGTAGCTACTCAGTTTGGATACTTCTTGTACTTCTTGTCATTGCCGTGATCCTGCAATCAACTTGTATCTTGTCCTCAATTCCGCTCCTTGTCTCCAAGTCCGCTCCAACTCCAGGACGTACTCTGCTCCAACTCCGGGACGTACTCCGCTCCAACTCCAGACGTACTCCGCTCCAACTCCAGACGTACTCCACCCCATCCTCTAGTCCGAAATCGAGGACACCCCAGAAGGTTCTCAGGCACGTTGCTAATAGCTTCGCGGAAGTCCTCACCCTTACTGCGCCTCCGTCCGGACGTTCTCAACTCCAAAGTCCGCATTTTTTAAGTCCGCACCCCCAACTCCAGACTTAACGCCAGCACGTCCCTAACAACGACGTAGCACACATCGCCACAGTGTGCTGCCTCACGCAGGGACCCCCTCGACGAGCCTTCGCATGTGTAACACAATCAGGCCATTGCACCACATTCTACGGTGATCTGCACACCCTGTGCTGCCGCTTGTGTGTTTCGGGCAGCACAGGCCATAGCTCATATGCACTGTTTCTGACTGTACGCAGTGATCCCCAATGACCAGCACCACCATTGACATGTCTACCCTATCCGGCTCCCAGCAACAGAAGTCCGCTGTGGAGTGTCAGGCAGAGGCTCAGGCCGAAATGGCCCAGCTGCAGGAGGAGGCCTGACTCAAGGTGGAGGCAGAGGCAGCCCCCAGAAGGCTGAGGAGGAGCAGAAGGTGGAGGAGGTGTGGAAGGCTGAGGTGGCATGAAAGGCTGCGGAGGAGGCACACAAGCACATGGTGGAGGAAAGTCCGGAGGTCAAGGAGGTCAAGGGACCGAAGACAAAGAAGGCAAAGAAGGGTAAGGGGAAGGCAGTCAAAGAGGAGGAGGGCGAGGAGACAAAGCCCATCATTTTGGTGGTGACCAGGTAAGTCCCGCGTGCTTCTGGTGGAGTTCCGGACTAATTGTCTTCTTGTTTTAGTTTCACCTATGACCAATGTCAGAAGATCAGAGCCCTGTGCATGTATTGGCAGGGGGGCAAGAACCACTTCTGCCACCTGTGCTTGGTCAAGAAGGCCAAGTGCAAGACAGACAGGCAGCCATCCAAGGGGCCCACCATCGCAGCAGGCTGGGGGCTCTGGTGGGAACTCCAGTCTGAACTTGCCCCTCAACTTCTGTGTTTGGTCAGCGAACCCAAGTGCCGCTGACAGTCTTACTGGTGAGGAGCTCCTCCAGACGCTCCTCATCGAGGTGCAACAGCTCTGGTGCGACCATGCACACACACAGGAGGTGCTCCGGGATGTCCATCCGGACATCCAGGAGTTCCAGAACAGCGTCCTGTTCCTCTGGCAGGACAGGGACCACCTTGCAGAGTGCCAAGCTGCCTCCGACATGTACCTCAACCATTTATGAGAGGAGATGAGCAAGATGGAGGTGGGTGACGAAGAGTTCACCACGAACCTCTCAGAGCCAAAGTCAGGATCGGAGGCAGAGGCTGGACTGAGCGCAGGTCCAGTGAGGGAAGACGGACGTGTGGCGGGCAGTGAAGGACAGGCGATGGAGGGAGAGGAAGGCACGGTGGGTGGCAAGGGGGGTGCGGAGTGAAGGCAGAACTCCAGGGGAGTTCCAAGGACGACCATAGCTACAGTATATAGTAAAGTGGTAAAGGTAGCAAATAAAAGGTCACCTAGTAACTGAATTAAAGAGTGATAAAAATAAAAAAGCGAATGAGTAATATGCGAGCAAGTAAGTACCAAGGGTAAGTGAGAGACGCGATCATAGGAGCTTTGCTAAGGGTCCAGGCTTGTCTGGGTAACTCCAGTGGAAGTCTGAGACCAACTCCTGTGCGTGTCCGAGCTCTGTGGCTAAGATCCACAAAGTCTCTTCATCTGTGCCTTCGTATCCCGCCCAGCGGACTAGGTACAAGAGCTTGCAGGACTTCCAATGGCGATCCAGCTTGGAGTCCAGGATCTCCGAGATCTTGTACTCCAGTTCTCCATCGGCGATGATTGGGGGCAGAGGTGGTTGTATGCAACCCAAAATGCTGTTTGGAGTTGCAGGTTCCAGCTGGGGGATGTGGAAGACCAGATGGACAGCACACATAGAGTCGGGGAGGCAGAGCGTGTAGAAGTGTATTCCCACCTTTGCGATAACCTCAAAGGGGCTGAGAAACTTCTCTGACAGCTTCTTGGACAGTCAAGTCATACAGATGTGCTCAGCCTTCAGGTACACAGGATCTCTGACCTGGAAGTCCAATGCGGGCAGGCGGTGCTTGTCCACTTGTACCTGGTAGCGGGCCTGCACTTCCGCAATTTGTGACCGGAGAACCGAGTGGAGTTCCTCGAGATCTACCACATACCCTTGGGCCCAGGCAGAGGTGAGGTGGCATTCCAGATGGACCCTAAGTCTGGGGTGGTAGCCCTTGTTCAGATAGAAGGGGGAGATGCCGATTGTCGTGTTCAGGGCATTGTTGTATGCGAACTCTGCGAGGGGAAGAAGACAGGCCCAGTTGTCCTGCTGATAGTTGCAGTAGATCTGGAGGTACAGGGTCTGATTCGCTCGCTCGGTCCAGCCATTGCCTTCTGAATGATATTTGGAGGTAAAGTGGAGGTGCATGTCGAGGGCCTTCCCAAGGGAGCGGAAGAAATGGGACACGAACTTGGAACCCCAATCGGAAGTGACGTGTGATGGAACTTCGTGCTTGGAGAAGACATGCATGATGAACAAGTCTGCAAGCTCTGAGGCGGTGAGCATGTCATGCATCAGGATGAAGATGGCTTGCTTAGTGAGGTGGTCCATGACAACGAGAATGGTGGTGTAGCCTCCGGAGTTCGGGCACTGCTCGATGAGGTCCATGGAGATGAGGTTCCACAGGTGTTCTGGGATCGGGAGTTGCTTGAGCATCCCATAGGGAAGGTGCCAAGGGGTCTTTGCGCATGCACACAAGGTACAGGACTTCATATGGTCCTGGATGAAGGTTCAGAGCCCTGGCCAGGCGTAGTTGCGGATCACTAGTGCCCAGCCATAGGGTGGTCATGACGGGAACAGAGAACTCAAAGCTGGAGATCCGAGATATCGGGGACGTAAATTCAGCCATTGAAGCAGAGGAAGCCGTCTTCATCCAGAGACCAGTGGAAATCGCCCTGACCAGCTGCTTTCGAGTGCGGCAGCGAGCTCGAGGTTGCGTGAATCTGCCAACTGGGCCAAGCGGATGTCCGAGTGGAGCTGGTGGTTGTCCAGCAAGAATGTCGCTCAGAGTACCAGCTCATGGAGGTATGTTGCCCAAAGAGAGGAAGTGAGCTGCTTCTGTGTGAAGATGGGTTGGAAGTTGTGCAGGTTAACTACGGAGTAGTCATTTCCCACCTCTTTTGGGTAGACGTCCCAACGTAAAGTGAGCGCATCCGGTTTGGCTCCAAGTTTTTTGGGGTGGAAGTGGATGACAAGGTTGAACTGCAACAGGAACTCTGACCAGCAAGCCTGGCAGTGTGTAGAAGGCTTGGTGGTGGCAAAGTACTTGAGGTTCTTGTGGTCAGTGACGACGTTGATTAGAGTTTGGGAGCCCTCAAGGTAGTGCCGCCAGGTCTTGAAGCATTCAAAGATAGTGAGAAGTTCCTTGTCGTGAGTGTCATAGTTCAGCTCTCGCAAGAGAGAGTCCAGGAATGGAACACGATGGGATGGAGTTCCCTGGACTCCAGGATGATGGAGAGGATTCCGGTGAGGGCATAATTGGACACATCAGTTTCAATGGTGATTTGACGGTTGGATTCCCAGTGGTGCAACATCAGCGCAGACGGTCGGATTCCCAGTGGTGCAACATCGGTGCAGTTGTGAAGGCCTCCTTGAGCACGTTGAAGGAGTCCCGGCACTTCTGGTCGAAGTTTCATGGAACTCCCTTCCGTGTTAGGTGGGTCAAGGGAAGGATGATCTCAGAGTAGTTGTGGGAGAACCGATGATAGAAGTTTGCAAAGCTGAGGAAGGACTGGATATCTCGGTCTTTCTGGGGTTCCGGCCAGTCGAGGATTGCCTTTACATTGGATTTCACTATAGTCAGGCCTTCTAGGGAGAGGATGCAGCCCAGATACTCAACAGAGGTCGTATGGAATTCATACTTATCTGCACAAGCATAAAGCTTGAACTTTCGGAGCCTCCGCAGGACTTCCTTGATATGTTCTCAGTGTTCCTCTAGGAGGTTTGAATAGATGAGGATGTCGTTGAGGTACACCACAATGCACACGTCCAGGAGATCTGTGAACACTTCATTGACAAAGCATTGGAAGGCCGCCAGAGTGTGCAAGAGTCCAAAAGGCATCACAAACCGCTCAAAGGAGCCATACAGTGTGTAGAAGGTCGTCGTCCACTCATTGTTGGGGGCGATACAGACGAGGTTGTAGGCGTGACAGAGGTCAATCTTGGTGAAGATGTGGGCCTTCTGAGGAGTATCCAGGGTGAAAGTTCGAGAGCACTATACAGATTACTATAATACACGCAGTGCTTTAACACCCATCTGCCAGGGAGCGAGGTTTAAATGCCCTCACGCGCAGGATAACTTTGTGCGAGCGCAGTCAGTCTACTGCGCGATAGCAGCAGGAGTTGCCCACACAAGCAGTTGCGAGGAGGGCCTGACTAGGCCCCATCCAGAAGACCCTCGAAAGATAACACAGTGGGGTTATCCTCGAGGAAGGCCTGAATATCATAGAATGAGTCTAGAGAGGCGAGAAGCTCCTCAATGGAGAAGTAGCAGTAGTGGCGCATCTAGTGATCACAGTGGAAGAGAACATGTTCACAGGTGTGGTAGCATGGTGGCCCGTTGTGGAGAGTGCACCAGGTGTTCTCGTTGTAACGCGCGCGGAACCTGTCGCGATAGAAGCCCGTCGGCGCGTGGTTCGTGATGCAGCGTATGAAGTGTGCGACGAGCATTGGGTGCCCGCCGAGGCGTCTGAGCAGGAATATGCTGGTGTGCTGTACTCAATGGAAGGCCGGGTGGCAGAAGTAGTAGTGTCCTCAGTAGTCAGTGGGGCAGATGTCAGCGAGTTCGCGCCACTCCGTGCGTACATTGAAGGTGATGGCACTCTTGTAATAGCTGTGTGATACGGGGATCGCGCCCTGTGGTATTGTGTTCCGGTCGCGTGCTGTGAGCTTGATGTCCATGTCGACAGCTTCGTTCTCTTCAATGCTGGAATGGGATGGGCAGAAGTGAAATGTTAGACGATTCTTTGGGCTCTGCTCAAATCATTGGCGGAGAGTCCTGCAAGCATTGACGCATGCCATGCGCCTGTCCTTGGTGTCCAGGATCGTTGTGAGAGCGCTTTCGCTGTCAGAGATGTAAAGGTGATGATAGCATTCACGGTATGCGAACGTGATGGCAAGGCAGAGTGCAAGAAGTCCACAGTCATAGGAGAGTGAGTAGCCCGCAAAGACAGAGTGTTAGTGCAGCAGTCGTCCATTGTGGTATGCACGGAAGCCCCCAGCGGAGCCATTGAGGTCTCCATCGAGCGCATACATGAAGGAGCTTCTGTCAGTGAAGAGCGCGAGGACATCGGGGTCGCTGTGCACTGCTCGGATGTGTGGTTGGAGTTGTTCATTTATCCATTGCTGCAGCGCCTTCTTGTCAGCTTTGCGTGGGTGGTCGAGATGCAGCGTGATGCGGTATGCAAACAAGTCACGAATACGGCGACCCGGTTGGCACTCCAGGTCAACCAGGTCGCACTCCTCAGTGATGAGAGGGCGACTGCGTGGGAAGACCTCGGTGAGCGGGATGTCCGGCGTAGGCGGGATTAGAGCCGGGAGAAAGCGAACATAGGGGGCGTTTGCAGAGCGGTGGAAGAGAGTAGGGAATGCCACACGCAAGGGATGTGAAGTGGTGAGAGTGTGGATTTGAAGGAAGTACCGCTCCTGCAGCTTCTTGCAGAAGAGGTTGATGGGCATGATCCCAGCGAAGGAGTGTAGTGCATCAGTGAGGGTAGTGCAAAAGGCCCCAGTGATCCAATGAAGAGCGCGGTGTTGAGCAGCCACTAGGGGTTGGAGTAATCCCTTGACACCCTTGGATTTGAACCAGACTGGGGGACCATAGGTGAGGAGCGGGAGGACACATGAAATATATAGGGTGTGGCGCAGCATGGGCGACAGGCCACGGTTGGGGTTACTGAGCATGAGCATGGCATTCACTGTGGTGACAGCACGTTCAGCATGTGCAGCTGGAATGTGAGGCGGGGGTCGAGCTGGAAGCCGAGGTACCGCCACACCCGGAGTTGGGGTTGCAGTATACAGCCGAACCCGAGATCTAGAGGGAGGGGCTGCTGCGATCGCGAGAGGTGTGTAGAGATGAAGTGCATGAGCTCATTCTTCTCGGCTTCAATGACAAGGCCGAGGTGAGCGAGCATGGTCGTTGTAGCGATGTAGTGATCACGCAGGAGCTGGCAGTTCTGATGGACCAATGGGGTGCTGACGATCCATAGGCCGTCGTCCATGTAGAACTGGATTGTGGATGGGATGTTGACTGTTGTTACGGGGAATAGGATGTGGAGAGCGGGGACAATGTAGATGTTGGTGAGGATGGGGTACAGCACGGAGCCCTGCCCCGCACCAACTGAAGGGGTGTCGAACCAGGATGATGTTGCCTTGCCTCAGCGGAAGCATGACTGCCTGCCGTGGAGGCAGTTGCAGAAGAAGGTGACGAGGTGAGATGAAAAGCCGCAGCGCTGGAGGATGCGGCAGAGGAGGTCGTGATTCATAGATGGGAAGAATTGTACAACGTCGAACGCCAGGCAGGAGGTCACTAGGTCCTCCCACCATGCCGCTTGGATGTGCATGATGAGGCACATAGCAGCATCAACGGTGCTATGTGCCTTGGTGCCGCCGAATTGGTTGGGATGGAGGATGCCGTGTCGCTGGCACTTGAAGTGCAAGCGTTCACTGATGACCTTTTCGAAAAGCTTACCAAGCATACTCAACAGGACGATCGGGCGATAAGACTTCACCCGAATGTAATTGTCCTTGTACGGCTTGGGAATGATGACAGAGACAGCACACTTGAATTGGTGCGGCCATACACCGAGGTGCAGCATGGCATTGTACAGAGAGAGCAGCATAGAGAGAAAGTGGACATCCTGAATGAGGAGCTTGAGGTGTCACCAATGTAGGTGGTCCCACCCGGGGGTCGACGTGCTAGACATCTGAGGCAGTGTGTTAGTGACTTCAGTGCGGGAGATCAGCATAAGATCCCTCTCCTCAAGCTGATTGATAGCATCAAGGATGGAGACATCCATGGGACGTGCAGCAGCAGCGTGGAAGGTCTCGTCAAGAGCGTGCCAGAGATTAGGGAGAGAGCAGAGAGCCTGGCTGTTGTGTACCAGGGTGCGGTAGGTAGGCAGAGCACAAGGGCCAACCCATGACATCAGGTTCCAAACGCACCCTTGCTCAGAGGCAACAAATTTAATGCACTCATCCATGTGTTGGCGACGGCGAGCATGGATGATGGATTTGAGCCAGCGAAAGGCAGCATGCATGCCAGTGCGAGCCTCAGGGATGAGGTGGGGGTGTTCAACATGCACACGCTCCAGTCACGCACGAGCGTTGACTAGGGCCTGTCGCACCTCCATGCAGAAGTGATCCCACCAGAGGCGACTTATTGCAGATGACAGTGGGCGTCGCATGCAGGCTCCACGCGCTCGCAATGCAGTCAAAGAGTGTATCTTCTGCTTCTTGTAGCTCAGCGGGGGAGGCTGCTTGTATGTTGGGGGGGAGGCGGTCACGCATGGCCACCCTAATGGAGGCAATGAACTCCTTCTCTGTGTCAGAGTTAGGAGCAATTGACAGACTGCCGCAGTATGACCGAAGCAACCTGAATGCGGGGTCGTGATCATCTGGGACCCAAATCAAGTCGATGACAGTATGGCGGAGGTCTCCATGATGTGGGAAATGAGTGGGTTCCCCCATGGGGGAGAGCAGGCAAAGTCCAAGGCGAGCATGGAGGTCGATGATCTCCCCTGTGCGCACCATGGGGTCCGGATGGTATTGGGGGTCCCAAAGAGGAGAGTGTGTGTTGTAATCGCCTCCCACAAGGTTGAGACTCGGGAGGAAATGTGCAATGTCAGTGAGGTAGTCGACAGCGTGATTCCGAGAATCATTGTATATGTTTAGAATAGTGATGGGGTCTTGGGCAGAGGAGAGGCATACTCGTAGAAGCATGCAGTCACAGTGGTTGACAGCGGAATCGAGGGAAACAATAGCGTTGACAAGGCAGCACTTAATATGACAGGCCATCCGTGCATCCTTTCGGGCCTCAACGAGGGACTAGGCAGGATGAAGCTGAGTGCTATAAAGCATATTATCCTCCATTTGCTCAGCTGGCCCGGCTGGCGACGCAGAGGGAATAGGGCGTATGGGTCTGTACCAGGGTTCCTGGATACAGACAATGTTGACATCATCCGCTGCACACCGCTCCAAGAGATAATAGGTGTGTTGCGGAGAGTGATTGGCATTTTGGAATACGACATGAAGGTAGTTACGCATTTACTCTACCCACAACTTTTTCCCATCTCCCTACTCCTGCCAGAACCATGCCGAGGATTTTCATCAAGCACGAGGGAGTTCTGGGGGGGGGAGAGTCAGCATTGTATACACGCAGGGTAGCCGGGCCAAAACCTACACGTGCTATAATGGCGGGCGAGCACTCAGAGAGCGGCTCAGAGTTGAGGCATCGAGAATGGGGGTTAGCTGGGGTCGGAGGGCGTGCGAGAGAAGGCAGGTGAGAGCAGTACCAGTCGAGGTCTCCGCGATGCTTGTAGTACTCGCAAACAGGGTTGTTCACGAAATGAGCGCCTTGACAGTTTTGGCAGAGGGGCAGGTGCTGGCAGGGGTTCGCCTTGTGATTGGGGCGGTCCTTGCAGCAAGTCGCCTTCAAGTTGTGGAAGCGGATGTGGTGGTTGCCTGCGCAGCAGACGCATACTTCGTTCTTTGCATTGCAGGCAGCGTAAGTGTGTCTCCAGGTGAAGCAGATTCTGCACTGGGGCACGAGGCATTTGTCGCTGAGGACGATCGGTTTGCAGTCACTGGCGTGAGGGAAGTGAACAGGGGGGGGGGGGGGGGCACAGAAGCTCTGCAGTTAGCATGCTTGTTATCGTTGGTGAACTCAACAACAAACATGCTCAACGTGTGGTCACCAATGTCCGCATGCGCCCAGCAGACCTTGGTGTTCGCATGTGCGATGATGTCATGCCACATATTGTCGAGACGCAGAGGCTGAGCCGTGTCAGCGGGAGTCAGGGGGGTTCCATCGGAGGCGACGCAAGGTACGTGTGGGAAGCCCAAGCACGAGGTGTAGCGATATGTTACATACCGTGCCCGAACTCGAAGTCCGCACCCGTACTCCGCCATACTCTGCCCACCTCGGTTACGCTACTATTGCACTATTGCCTCATATTCGTTCTCTAAACAATAGGTCTATTGTCTTCACACCTTACTTTTGTAATCCGCACTTACTCCTTCCTATTCTGTACTCCTTATTGTATACGGAAACAATAAGCCCTATTTCTATTTATACTGCTCCAGAATGTAGTAGATACTCAGTTCAGATATCTTGTATACCAGCTCATCTGTCAACTCCGTCTCCCTTGTCTGATCTCCACCTCAGGTCCGGTCGTACTCCGTCAAGTCCGATCTGACTTAACCTCTTGTACTTCTGTCCCGTTATTCTCCGTCTCGTCTCTGTTCCTCCCAATCCTCCCTTCTGAAGATCTTGTCCACACTCCGTACTCCGAAGTCTGGTATCAACTCCAAACCCATCTCCGAATTAACTCCTATCCTAATTTGAGGACAACCATCGTGAACCCATGTATTGCCAATAGCTTCGCAGAAGTCCTCTCCTGTGCGTACTCCGATCTACGGACCATCTCCGACCTCGTACTCCGCACTCTGGAGTTCCCAAGTCCACACAGTCCTAACATGATTGGGGCAAGTTTCGACACACTCCATTGGGAGCTTAAAGAGGTTGGCGAGGAAAGTGTGGAGGAATGCAAGGATGGTGGGATTTGGTGGCTGCCAGAGGACGATGGTGAGGTTGTTGCGGGGAGATCAAACAGCATGGCAAACAGTGCACTGCGTGACGTTCAGGTTGTGAGAGGCCTTGAGGGTGTGCACAATGTGCACGCTCATTTCGTCATTCTCTGGCCGAGACATGGGGTCAGGGCGGGACTGTTTGTTAAAGACCGCAAATACTGTTATTTATAGTAGCGTGCGGGGGGTGGTTGGTTCTTGTATAACAATTGTGCCGGTGAGCAGCCACGGGAGCCCATGGAGCTTGCAGAGTCATACAGGTCATCCACATACAAGTCCGAAATGCAGGCAGCCAGGCACGGAATGGGGGTAGATGGCCAGATGCACTTGACTGGGGGTTCCAGGACTGGGGATGGGGAGCGTTGCAAGTCATCCTCAAAGGTGGCCTGACGCGGAGGCGACATTAGTCATTCCACCAATGAGGGTGGTGGTGGAGGTGGAGGTACATTGCAGGGGGGCGGGTGAGCAGCATGGGGATGCGGACCAGTGATCTGGATCTGTGTTGGGATGCATAGGGGAGGGGGATGGGGTGTGTTAGGGAGTTGGGCAGGAGGTCGCCATGGGACAACCTGTGACACTCTTCAGCTTAGTGACACAATTATGAAAATGGCATGTCACGCCAGTGACATGATCATAGGAGTTGCTAACATAGAGAACGGTAGAATTGAGGCGGTTGAGGGCAGGTTGTAGCATAGTCCATCCGGGCAAGGACTCCTCGTCCAAGAGCTGGCAGATGTGGGCGCGCTGTTTCAGCAGAACAGCGTTAATGACATTGAGCAAGGTGGCAGCTGCGTTACAGAACACGGTGAAGTTGCCGTGCCATCTAAGGGTGGGGAGGGTGTTGAGGGCGCAAGGCTCGGGTGAGCCCAGAACCTCATCGGTTTGAGTCGGAGAGCCGACCATGCTGTCAGCCATCTCAGCGTCGATGTTTGCACCGGCCTCTGCATGATACTCATTGCTCGCCCACTCATCACGATCACCCTCGCAAAGCGAGATGGCATCTGACAAGAGGTGATGCTGATGGGGGGGAGGGCTGCTCGAGGGTGAGGGATGCTCACCTGGTGCGCTGGAGGATTCTAAGTGCGACTGTCAGCATAGAGTGGTGTCCGGCGAGCTGCGAGGACTATCAGAGGAGTCTTGCTGCTCCATTTGCAAGCAAAGGCGCTGCTACGACAAATGAAGGCGACCAAGGGCTCTCAAATAGCGAGGAAGAGAGGAGGAGATATTGGCGCCTAATTGGGGTGGTGCGAGGTCAAGAAGCGAAGGGAGAGGGGGTCAGAAAGAGCAGACACGTTGAGCCTGAGTACCGGAGGGTCTTCCGTGCCAGGAGGGTCAATGCAGTCCTCGCCAAACATGGGTAGCAGAGGACTACTGACTAGTTTTTTGACTCCTCCATGGACTCAGAGTCCTCCTGGATGTACTGCAGAGAGTCCGAAGACTCAGAGGTCTGAGCAGTGCAGCGTCTAGTGGGGGTAGACAGCTTCTTCAGGCAGGCCGTGGACACATGCCTGGGCCCTTCACAGAAGAGGCAGTGGTTGTTGGCAAACTGATGCTGCTATTTCTCCTGCGTAAGCTTGCTGTCCTTGCCCAGCTTGTCGGCATAGGGCTTGGGGGCTTGCTAAGGCAGAGTCTTGGACAGAGACAGGAAGTTCTGGAAGGTGGAGGAAGACGCCGAGGAGTTTCCAGCTGGAGAAGACAACTTGGGTTGATTAGCAGGCTTGAACTCTGAGGTAGTCTTCACGGAAGTCCTGGATGACCAGTGACTTCCAGAAGATTCCCGGGCTTGCTCGGTTCTGGAGCTCCTCCAAGGATTTTGACTTTCTGACCTTGGAGATCCAGTCCTTGAGACAAGCTGGGAGCCCCTTGTAGAACTGGTAATGGAGGGCAGCCTTCTCCCAGCGGACTTGCATCGCAAGATGGTAAACTGGGTGATGTACTTTGCAATCTGCTGGTTGTCCACCATCCAGAGGTTCTCGAGGTCATGTTTGGCCTGTCCGGTAATGTCGTAAGGTCTGAAGTTTACTTGGAGTTTCTCCTGGAACATCTCATAAGAATACAAGAATTCTGGCAGATTACCTGATTTGTGCTCTAGGAGGTACGGTCGAACCCTGTGAGGGCCATTCCCTTGAGGTAGGAGATGGTGTACACTTTCATCTCATCGGTGTCAAATGTTCTAGGGTGAGCCTTATAATGAAGACCAGTTTCAACTGCATAAAGAACGAGCGTAGCTTAGTGGGGTCCAACCCATCGAACTGGTCAGGCTCCCGGACGTTGTTTCACTTGGAGGAGGATGACAGAGTTCCAGAACATGCAGCGGAAGCGGCCTGGGTAAATCAGAGTGTCTGGGCGAGCAACAGCATAGCCTGCGCAAGGTCCCGTTGGGGGTCAGAGGTAGGAGCGAAGTGGGGTCAGAAAGATGTGGGGGTAAATCACAGTGTTCCGGGGCAGGCGCGGTGGGCTGAGCACTTGGCTAAGACGGGGAGTGAAACAGATTGTTATGAGATGTCCACAGGTTCGGAGGGGAATTGATAGAAGTGGATTGGGGAAAACCGGAAAGTGGAGCTTTGAGAAGCCGGGATGACCTGGCCATCGGAGTCCTGATGTTTGACTCAGCTAGGGAAGATTGAGTGGAGATGTCGAGGAGTGGATGCGAACCCGCAGGATAAGTGGGGACCGAAACACAACATGTAGAGAATCTGGGCCACACATCTTTGGGTTCTGTGGACATGACACAATCCTCAGTGTGAGTTTGGACACACTGTTAGGATGCATGCCGCAGCCGGTGGGCGGAGCGGAGATGGGGTTTCTGAAGGAAGTCCGGAGGAGCTCTGATTATAACACAGGAGGGGGAATTTCGGCAAAACTATTAGTAACACCCTGAGCGGCCTTGTCTGGTGTCCCCTATTTACTAGAGTACACTGACAAGGTTACGAGAGCCCAAAGGAATTCTGATGGAGGGTCTGGCAGAGTTTCAGGACAGGAGGAAGAGAGAAGGAATGGATTGATGGGGAGTAAGTACAGAGGTAAGTGCGAGGATTAACGAGGAGCTAATAAGAGGGTAACGAGGTGTCCGAACTGAGGCAAAGGCTACTTCCAGCACACTATTTATATTAAGTAACCCTGATGAATAAGGAAAGGCCTTACATTATAGGCATCAGACTTCTGGTAGCTCCGAGGCCTAGTAATACAAGACAAAAAAAGGGATAAATTGATAAGAAGAGCTATGATGTCAAGGGGAAGGGTCTTGAAGAGTACTGAGTAAGAAAAGTGCGGACGTCCGAGGAAGTCCCGTCTGGAACTCCTGTGGGAGTTCCAGTGGAGGTCATGCCCTCTGGTGGCACAGGAGGTGACAATACTAAGCTTCTGGTCCCATACAGACTTGTTTCCTCAGTCTGTATAGACAAGTTATATATCATTAAAGAGCTACTTCCAAGCTGAATACAACAGTGTGGATGATTGTCAGGGACCATCATATTGAAGGTGGTAGTGATGAGTGCATTTCTGGGTGTTGATAGACATGTTATATACCATCAGAGCGCTATGTTCAAGCTGAATGCAAGCACATAGTCTATAAGGAGACACAATCTGGCCTAAAGGAGCTGATGTAAATCCATCCTGCTTTTGTCTATTGTTTATAAGGACCCATACGTGCACAGCTTCTGAGCCATTGCAAGCTCGTTCACTAAGTTTGCACAGACATATTACGTATCAATAGAAAGCTACTTTGATGTCAATGAGAAATCAGGTCATGGCCCCTTCTAGGCTTGTTTATGGGCTAATTATAGATCATTAGAAAGCTGATGACAATTACATAGTTTCTGGGGAGAAATAATCAAATGTGAAGATGCTAGCAATGGCTCTCTGGTTCTTTGCTATTGTGTGTCCAAGCCACATGTCTTCTGAGCCTTTGCAGGCTGGCTAAACAGGTTTCTATAGACATGTTATATATCAACAGAAAGCTATTCTGAAGCTGAATACAACTAAAGGGCTGATTTTACAGATCATAACACATGAAGGCACTAGTACCCTCTTGCTTGCTTATGGGCATGATATATCAGAGCAGAAATCTGTTCTCAAGCTGAGTGGCAAGTAGGTCGCTTCTGAGAGGTATAACCAGGTCTGAAGGTGCTATTATGTATTCATGTGTCCTTTATTGCTGTTGGCGCCCAGTCATATATACACAGCTTCTGGTCCCTTGCAAACTTGTACACCAGGTGATTATAGACATATTGAAGATGATGAGAGAGCTGTTTCTAACTCAATGCAACTTCATGGGTTGTTGCAGCAGGTATTTAGTGCTAGAGGTTGCCTTGTTCTTGCCTATTGTTACTCACACAAAGCAGACAGAGGAGGGAGATGCGAATGGTTTGAGTGGGGTGTTTTGTGATGAAAGGTCTTCTAGGAGTCTTTGTGAGGGTTTGGCCGCTTTGCTAACACGGAGGATGGGAAAAGGGGGAGAATCCACAAGGTTCGCAGACTTCACAGGTTCACTAACGCAAAGCGCGAGAATTCACGGGGTTTCCAGATTTTGCAACAAGTTTGCAGGCACAGTTCACAGGTTTGCAGACACAAAGAGGTCGTTTGCAATGCAGATGCAGATGCAAGTTGAGATGCTGAATGTGGGAGAACAGGAATCTGGGTTTTGGGGCAACTCATGTCTATATTTATAAGAGGAGTGCACAGCTACGTTGGAAAGAGTCAGAATACCTACAGAACGTGGTTGTGAAGGTGCACTATGCACACGAACGCATTCACACAAGTGCTACATGTTGAGTGGACTGTTCGCAGCACAAGGTGGTTGTGCCAAGGCTTGGCCTGGATTGCAGGCGACGAAGAGGTGGCAAAATCACATGCTTGAGGTTGGAAGAGTTAGCAGGATGGCAGAGATCGCATGAGCTGCAATTACTGCCTGCGAAGTTGCCACGAAGGCTGCGGAAGGTGCGAAAGTGTGAACACGCGAATGCAAAGACAGGGAGCTCTGATGGTGGACACGCATGGTGCACATCAGCGCTACCCAGGCTACCTGTTAGGGACATGCTGGCATTAAGTCCGGAGTTCAGACAGGTGGACTTCAAAGGGTGCAGACTTTACGGTTTTGGATGAGGAACAAAAAAATCACTCACCAGTGCCTACCGCCTTCAACACTTTGTGTAACACATCTTTTGGGCGCCTGTGTAACCCTTGCTGCCTCACACTTAGGAGTGTGCTTACAGTGTGTTGTGCAATGGATAGCTAGATATAACAACTGGGCTGATTGTTACCTACCATCAGATTTGAAGGGGGTGGTGTACTCTGCGCAGACGGGAGCCTCTCGAGTTCACCTAAACCAAAAAGGCAATACCCCTGCGCGTTACTGGACGGGTGCGCGGGCAGCACCCTGTCAGGATCCATCTCAATGTCTGGGCTTTCCACCTCCACCTCTACTAAGTGAGACTTTGATGGCTGAAACTCTGATGAGGCTTGGTTGTTGAGACCAGCCACGATAGGTTCCTTGAAGCTGCATGCTCAGTTTGTGGACAGCTTGCATCATGTCCAAGGTCGAACCTGATGTCAAGTGAAACTTTTGATAAAAGGCTGCTTCAGCCTGATGCATGTGTTACAAGAAAAGAGACAGCTAGTAAGTTCTGGACTGTCCTCTTGCCAAACGATATTGTCTGTATCTGTTGTCTTACACAACTAGAGAGGTTGTACACCAGTGGACGGCTTAGCAAATGGTCTTTGGATTGGTGAAGTACCACGTCAACCTCAGCTTTTCCGAGAAAATGCTGATATCATGTGTCAAACACAACCATTGCATAGTCAATGTCCATATGTCTGGCATGTCTAAGCTGTGCACCAATGTTGTCGGTCACGCTCTCCCCCCTGCCCAAGATATATTATGTCCTTCCTCCTAAGCACGATGAGCTACCTCAGAAGCTTTGGAACGGCTCAAGCTTAATCATGTAGACTATGCAGACCTCGAGATCTCTCAAGAAAATCTGGCATCATACCCTGAAGACGAGCTGCCTGTCATAGTCAACTACACTCAAAGCATGGAGTCAAACAAGGATCCCGAGGCCACTGCTGTGAACAATGTCGAGGAGGATGAGGGTGCTGAAGATGGTGCGTGTCCTTTCGTAGTCCCTGTATCACAACCCCCAACTGTATCCACAGACGCTCCCATGGCTCTCTCCATATGGCTTGGGTGGGCTAGACAACAGTGGTGTGGGCTGTTGACGGGTCTCAGAGTCTAGGCAAAAGCAGCAACTGCTGATGTATCATGACAAGCACTTTCAACTTGAGCCCCTCTTTCCACTGGTTGCATTGAATCATGAACAGATCAAGGGTGCTACCACAGGGGGTTATCTTCTCGCTGACAAGAGTAAATTTGGAGAGATTGCTAACTGTCTACTGAGCATTAATGACTCTACTTTATCTAGTATCATTGGTGTGTTCCCTTTGCTCCTGCTGATGTCAAGCACCCAATTGCTCTCTATTTCGCAGATACCAACCAGACATTTGTGCAAGACTTTAGAGACAAGGACAAGCATCTGAGACTGATAGCAAACAATCCTGTGGCTGGTGCAAACTTTTTCAAGATGATGGTTGACTTGTGTATTAAGCACATATTGGGTGTTGGATTGGAGAGACCAGGCCTATATGGCAAAACCACAGGATATTACGGCACTGTTGAACAGCAAGGGAGGCTCACGCTGCACATGCATATACTTATCTGGATCCAGAATGCCCTGACACCTCAGGTAATATGTGACAAAGCATGGATCCCACCTCAGACTTTCTGACACCCATAGGTGAGTACCTTGAGAGCATACACATCGGAGAGTTCTGACTGGCACGATGGACAGCGTGGGCAACAAGAAGGGCAGATGAAGATCACAAAAATCCATCCAGGGTGCTGCCCACCGATACTTTGCCTGAGGCGCCATCAGGAAAGTGCATGCATGATACTCAGCCAGACTGCGCCAAGTGTCAAGACTATGCCTCCTGGTGGGACAGGTTCAAGCGCACTTTCTTTCTTTTTCTTTTCTTTGGATTCTCAATTATTGCCCTCGAGGGCCATGCCCTATGGGAGGCAAGATACAGTGTGTGGCTATGGGAGGAGTGCGGGTTCACTGTACGTAGGTAGGGGGTGGAAGGAGAGGAAAACGTGCATCCAGCAGACACCAGGATGACATCAGAGCTCCCCCGGTCCCAATGCGGAGGTTACCCACGTGACGTGCCCGTCTATCGTACAAGTGAACAGTTCAAGATGAGAAAAAATCCCGCGCCTGGCAGCAGTCATCCGAGCTTCCGAGAGATCTGCCGGGTCTGGGCTCAGCCGGAGTCGCTGTTGTCGTCTGGGAGTGGGTTGTCAAGTGCGCTGAAGACAGAGCGGAAGCGGCCAGTTGCATTGACATATGTGAGAAGTGATTGGATCGCCTCCTTGCTGTTCAGCAGGGTGGCCAAGGTGCGGCCCGAGAAGCCAAGGGTTGTGAAGTGCACAGCCCGGTGGAGAGCATAGGTTTGGCAGGTGAGGAGGTAGTGAGCGACGGTCTCGGGCTCTCTTTACACTTATGGCAGGTGACAGTGGTCACCTTTCCGATGCGGTGGGGGTCCGTCTGCAGTGGAACATGATTAGTGCGGAGCTGAATGAGGAGGTTCGCCTGATGGTGCGGCAGTGGTGAGATGAGATCCCTATATTGCTTCGATGTAGGTGCACGGTCCACCTCTGCCATGCATATATGCTGCGTGAGGTCCGCCACTGCTCTTGTGTGCGCCGCTCAAGCTCGGTGGAGAAGTTTTCTCACACACGCAAGAAGCTCAGTAGGAGCAGTCACCGTAGGGTGCGCGGCAGCTGGAGGCAGGGAGATGAGGTGCCACTGGCAGTGCCCTTGGCAGCATCGTCAGCAACTTCGTTGCCGGGGATATCACGGTGCACCGGGACCCAGCATAGGGTCAAGTCGAGGCTGGGTTGCTCCCCCTTGAGAGCACGGATAGCTGCATGAAATATGTCAGTGAGATAGCGGCCTGCTCCTGGGGAGCGGATGGTTGAGGCTTGAATTGTTAGCTGCAGTGCGCCTGAGAGCGATCACAATGGCCTATGTCGAGCTCTGTGAAGTCTGATACATTAACAGCAGCTATTCTTCGCACCTATGTCGAGCAGTGTGAAGTCTGGAGACACCAGGGCTCGACACGGCGCTCTGTGTACTGTGTGCGTTACGTAAGGCGCTAATTGTACAGTAGAACAAGCCACAGCGCTGGGGAAGCGCTCAGAAATCCACAAATGCGAAAAGGAAGGATGAGGTCCCGGGTTCAATCCTGGGACAGTGCAAATAATTGAGGTGCGAAGTGAGTGATATATCTTGGGAACGGAGAAAGGGAGCGACGAATGAAAGGGAGTGGTATAAGTACGCAATGTAAGCGTCCTACAGGGTGAATCTCGACTTGAAAAGGGCACAGAAACTCGAGCAATCACTCAGAGTTCAACATGAATGGCTGCAATATTATTTAAGCACACCGTGGATGAGAACTGTATCTCTCTAACAGACACACATGTTGTGCCCAGGCCAAGTCTAGAAAATCAGATAAGTATAATCCACATAAGACTGACAAGCCAGAGTTCGATGCCAGTGGCTGCACACAAGAATGGAGTATGCAAAGCACGCTTTCCCAGAGAGACCCATGCCGTAACAGTGGTTAACCCAGAGACAGGCGTGCTCATCATGAAGGGAGGGTGTAGCATGGATCAATACAGTCACTCTCACATTGGCCTATCTCATGCGCTGTAATACTGACATCACTACTTTGCTTTCAGGAACAGCCATCAAGTCTGTCACAGCATTGTTGCAGACTGTATTACTAAAGCTCTGGAAACTCATGCAATGTGTTCTCGCCTTTCCCCTGTGCAGCACTATATGTGGAGACCTGTGGAGCGTGAATCCATGTCGCTCTATGACTGGACCAGGCTGGATACTCCGAGCAAATGACTGGACCACGCTCAGCAATTCCGAAATCAACAGATGTTGCAGGCAGAGCAGATCATCAAAGCATCAGGATGGCTGGATCCCATGCAGGAAAAGACCAAAGCTGACATGAGCTCTGGAAATGGCCATGTGCTGTACTCGCACAAGGTTGGCAGAGTCATCCACAGGGCATGTCCAACAGGAGGCATCTATTGGCAAGGCAGTCTGCATGGAACTCACACAGAGACAAAATCAATGAGCTTGGCTGCCAGATATTTGCTCAGAAATTCTGCAAAGCCTTGACCACATTTTATTCTGTAGACAGATTGTCAGCAGATAATAATGAGGAGGGCACCAAGAAGCAGCGCAAGAAGACTGTCAATCCCAGAAGCACAAATATTCTCAGTTAAGAGCTCCAGAACTGTCTGTGGAACCTGTCATGCACTTTGACAAACCACATGGCAGGCAAGCTGTGGCTCTGTATAGGCATGCCGGTCATGATCAAAGGTCAATGAAGCCACTCAATGCTGTGTGACCAACGGTGCAGGGTGTTGTCGTGGGATGGAAGGCCAGACCGATTAATGAGGACAAGGAGACTCTGGAGATTCTGTTTGAGTTGACTGCTGCGCCCACCACTGTGTAGCTTGAGGGCCTGCTAGATATTGTTGTGCGATCAGTCATAAGTCTTGCAAATTGCAGTGCAAGATGCCAAATGGTAATCTCCTCACTATATCCAGAGGTCAAGTGTCAGTGGTCCCCAACTTTGCCATGACAGACTTTGGGTCTCAGGGCAGGACCAGGCCTAACAATGTGTGTGATCTGCAGAATTGCCGCTCGCATCAGTTTGTATACACATGTCTGTCTCGGGGGTTCACATGTGATGGGACTAATTTGTGCAGCCATTTGATGCCAACAAGCTGACCGGTGGAATTTCAGAAAGGCTGCAGCAGGAGGGCAGAGAGCTTGAGCTGCTGGATGAGATCACTGAACTGCGGTACCTGGGAAAGATATCACCCAGCGGGACCAGCATCACCAGAAATGAGCTCATTCAGAAAGTGGAAGGGTGAAGAGTTCATGCACAGGACAATCCATCAAGCATTGGCTTGGAACAATGGGAATCCATTTCCTGTACAGAGGTTGAGATTCAGCCGGCGTAAGAAAACAAAGTAAATCCAGATAATCTGACCCAAGCTGATATTGCTGAGAAAACCAAGTCAGCAGGCTATGTACAGCCGAGGGCACACAGACCCTGTCAGCAGTCAACCACACCTTGGATGCCAAGGGGACCAAGCACAAAAGAGATGGGGATGCAGAGACTGAGCAACACTTGAAGAAGCCCCGAGCACAACAGGTTGCTAGCAATGTCCAGCTCACTGGAGTCAAGTGGGACAATGTCAACTACAGCGCCTATGACAGCCTTCTAATCATATTATTGCTGGTTGCATACACAGCGTCCAAAGACACACTGGTGAGGACAACCAATAGTCTCAGACTTTACCAGATATCTCCGAAAAATAGCTAGAAAAGCTGGCGAAGAGGGAGCTTAGCGTGCTTGTGTACAAAAAAAGTAAATACTGTAAATGTCACTAGAAATCTGATCAACATTCAATCATCAAGCCCATACCTCGTACCTGTCGTATGCTGCGGAGGCGGCAGGTATGTCTTGATTACCTCCGCTAGTAGCACTCAACTACTACAGTTGAACCGCCACCCTCCTGCAATACCACCGCATTCCCCTCCTACCTGAGCCACATATCGTTATCAGAGGTCTTTATGAGGGCACGAGAGAACGAGTGAAGGAGTTTCGCAACAACATCGGGAAGTACAACTCGACTTTTGTGTTCGTTCACATCTCCTGGTTCGAGGTTGGTTGACACTCGGAACTCCTGGCACCATGGGCAGGCACCCTGGGTGCTCGGAATTCATGGAGAGCACCATTCTCTGGGGTTGCTCCTAGCTCGTGAAGGAGGTCTCATCTACTCCCAACTCTACATCTACAACCCTCACAAGGCGTGGAAGAACGGACTCACCACAACAGCTTTTTTGCCTCAATGGTTTCCCAGCATCCTCCCTGCCCCCTGGTCCCACGGAGAACAATGCAGAGGTCACCATTCGTCTCGCGGTAGACTGCAACCGCGACCAGCGTCGTCACAACCTCCTGTCCGCAGATGACATCGCTGTTCTCTTGCTGAACCAACCTGGTGGCAATATCATCTTAATCCTTCATGGCGAGAAATCATATGTGACAGTTATTGCTTCCAGAACAGCACAAGGTGCCAGGGGAGATTGTTTGCATCGGCAAATGGGCTCCCACGTTCAGCGCAGATACAGTCTAAATTCTCGCTCTGGACGGATTTTGTACTGAATGACCCCACTCCGCCCATGTCTTGCTCAGATTGTGACTTGACAACGCACGCATGATCTGTGGAGTATACCGGGTTTTATAATTGGGAATATCCTGATTGGGATACAGTGCTGGCATTGATCCCATATATATTGCCGCTGCTGCTCCTCCTTCAGATACCGTCCACATACTGGGGAATTAGGAGAGGGAAAACCACCAATTTATATATTCCTAGACAACTTGTATGCAAAATATCATATGCAGAGTACAAAGGGAGGGCGCCCAGGAATGCCCCTCGAGACATGGCAGTAGCCGATGGCTGGCCCATAGGCCATCCAACCCCTCCCGACCTCCATATGTAACCGCATGCAGGCGAGCCTCTAGGACTTGGAGAGGCACCTCTCGAAACAGGAACACCCCCACACTCACATGTGGATCAAACCCTCCCAGCTGCAAGATAAGGTGTATGCACTCACTGCGTTCAGCGCATTTGTAGTCCCGCAGGGAGTAGACATGTATACACAGTTAGTTGTATACGGTTTGGTCGGAGCTCGAATAGCACGTGTGCTCAGCCTCCTCGGGTAGCGGCATATACATGTGCGGTATCTGTCCACTGAGGTCTACGCCGAGCTACTCAGGAAGTGAGCACCTCGGATGCACAGGAGCACGACCAGGCTGGAGCAGATGACGTAGCCGCAGCTCCTCAGATGCATAAGTGGACATTGTACGATGCTCAGAGCAGACTCGAATAGAGCATACAGTCAGGTCTATATTGGGCCAAATAGATACAAAGAACGCGTCCACGGTTATCCCGTGAGAGCGCATCGAGTCGCGCCACCCCGCCTCGCCCTCTTCCCTGTTCGCACCACGCCCAAGATATCAGAGCATCTACAAAAATTTTGCGAGACAAAATGCACCCACCAGCACAGATCACAGACCTCTTCCTGCGCCAGGCATGGTCCGGAATGTCCGATGAAAGCTGGGCGATGCTACTTGGATCCTTACAAGCTCCCGTGGCAGGGAGTTCGACCGCTACTGCGGCCCAGGGATATGGGGGCGCAATGATACAACCCGCTGGAGCGAGTTTCCTGCCACGCATAGCTGTGAAGTGAGCTAATTGAATACAAGAGTGATCAGCACTTACGACATGCATACAGCCAGCGGGATCTCATTCGACATGGCCCGCCGCCTTTTCAATTTGGGAGGCCAATGGTACACACCCTCGCCACATCGAGGAACCTTTCCTGTGGATGGGGAACGCAGCTACTTGAGGCCACGGAGGTGATCCCTTTGCAGGGCCTGGCCCTTTGGCTCCGCTGCAGATTCGGCCTCTATGAATGTCCTCATGAGTTGCCTCACGCAACTTTCGGCCAATGTCAATGAACTCGCCTCGACTGTCGCGCGCAACAACCTCCGGCTCGATGATGTGACTACCCAGATCACTGCCAGTGGTAATACTGGCTCATCAGCTGGTGCCGATTTCGCATCCGACGCTGGCCCGACCATGAAGGCCCGCAGTGAGGGGTGAACACTGGACCGTTTGCTGTTTGTGGAAGGCACATCCGTCCAGCGCGGGGACGACATCACGTGCCCACAAGTGATGACCTTGTGATCGCAAAGACGACCACCAACAAGCTGAGCACCGCGCAGCGCTGTGCCCGCACTGAGATCCTGGTATGTATAAGATGTCAGCTGTGATGGGTCAAATCACTGAGGAGATCAGCAGAAGCGCACCAGGCAAAGCATCAGTGCTCTCACCGGAGTTCCGAGAACGCGCGACCAATGGCCGGTGTATACGGAGGGAGGTGAACCACGTGTTAACCCTGAGACCAGCGTAGCATACTTCGACATTCACCTTGGCGCCGAGGAAGGCGTTGACCACCCTGTGAACGTCAAACTGCTTGCGCGAGTTGCAGAGGACATCAACAATGGTCTGAAGGTGTCGTCCTTCTGCATGCATTCACATTAGTTGCAGTGCTAACTCTCTCATAGAACAAAGCTCAATTTCTGAGCTGGATGGACGCCCCGGATGTGAATGTCAGCCAGGCACTCGTCTTTGCACTCGCCAAAATCACCTGGTCGGGATTCCAGCGCGTTTTCGACGCCGAACGAGATGAGGAGAAGCCCAAGGCTCTCGCACGCAATGCGCGCAGCAGCCGATGGGCTCTACGTCGCGACCAGGTGAGTTGGCAAGGGAGGGGGGTTGTAGTACATATCCTCTATGTTGTGCGGGTTGTCTCCTATGCCTGTATTGTCCACCTATTGGCTCCAAGGTTAGCTAGACCCCAGGCATAATATAAGTGGGTGCCAAAAGTATGGAAATGCCTGTCCACTTTGGGTGGTCATCTTCCCACGGCTGTATATAACCATCAGTAACTGCTCTTCTCAATAAACCCCCATTGTCAGAGAGGACAGACAACTCTGGACTATCTGGTATAGTTTGGACCTGACTTGATGTGAATGTGCTGGAGAAATGGAGACCACTCTTGTGCTTACCCTGAACATTTTCCATATCCCCAATAAATTGGCCATCACTTCCTGCGTTACCTGAGTCTATTCCTAAAACTTTCCCAAAGACACGTAGGCCTAAGGAATATATTGCCAACCACATATTCAGTTGGACCAAATAGGCTCATTATAATATAATAAAGCGGTACTTATATAGTATAATACTCTTGATATCTGTGTCCTGACAGGTTGTGCAGCACTTGTTGTCTCACGTTAGGGATCTCCAAAATCCACCAACAGTACCCTCTTGCTCATCTGATTAAGGCTTCATATCTAGCTTCCCAAGAAAGGCCCTCAGAGGAGCTATATCATAACATAGAGGACCAAATGCTACACTGTATGAACCTCACTTGGTTACTTGATTTGAATCCAAATAGACTAATTGTACTCAAACTTTGTATATGGGGATAAACATAATCCTTAGGCCCAAGTGCCTTTGAAGTAATCTCAGGAATGGTCCAAGTGACAGAGGCAGGGATGGCCAATTTATTGGGGATATGGAAAATGTTCAGGGTAAGCACAAGAGTGGTCTCCATTTCTCCAGCACATTCACATCAAGTCAGGTCCAAACTATACCAGATAGTCCAGAGTTGTCTGTCCTCTCTGACAATGGGGGTTTATTGAGAAGAGCAGTTACTGATGGTTATATACAGCCGTGGGAAGATGACCACCCAAAGTGGACAGGCATTTCCATACTTTTGGCACCCACTTGTATGTATTAAGTTACCTCGACCAAGGTGCTTGTCTCTCCATGCCGGCTTGGTTCGGTGCGCTGCTCGTGCGGCTCTGGAGTGACAGACATGGGCATGCACTGTGCCTCGGGTGGGCCGATCT
This sequence comes from Pilatotrama ljubarskyi, assembly GCA_022385805.1. Lineage (NCBI taxonomy): Eukaryota > Fungi > Basidiomycota > Agaricomycetes > Polyporales > Polyporaceae > Pilatotrama > Pilatotrama ljubarskyi. The sequence continues at coordinate 446,665 of MU277679.1, forward strand.
CCGAGATGCTGGCTGACCGGTTACGCTTGGTATCAGAGACCATCTCTTCGATGCGCTCGCCATGTACTCCGAGTGTCCAGGAGCTACAGAGGGAACGTCTCCGTGGTGTGGTGCAGGGGGGGCGATGCGCGGGGTTGTATTCATGATGCCTCTTCCCGTGCCGAGCACTTTCGCACTTGTGACACGGAGACCTCGCACTCTTCGAAACGTAGTCGTCTGCTGTCTGTCGTCGCGGCACCGATGTTTCCGAATCTCGTAGGCTGGGATCATGCGTCCGCTAGGTCCGCACTCACTTTCGCAAGTACACAACTCGAGCCGGGTCTCCGCTGGGCCTGAACTGTTTGTTGGCCATGGTGTACGAGAGCACGGTCGTCTCAGAGAGCGTGCATACAGGAAGATGATGGGAGTCGAGTAGCAAGGAGCCAAGTCTCGCAAGAACTTGACGAAGTACCTTCATATACTGGAGCCTCAGAGTGGTCCGACAGGCGACGGCTTACCACGATACTTGAAATGTGATACAAGCTGGGTATTTGTATTGGGGAAACATCAACTCATGTGCTGCGAGGAATGAGGCCACGAATGAGCGTATACACTCACAATTGGAAGGCCATCAGCATGCCGCCTACGCACCTATTACTCGGTCCGGAGGCCGCAGTGAGCTGGATGATTGTATTGATAAAAGAGCCAGAAACGAGCAGTATGCATATGCAGACGGTGGGCAGTGACAGAGTCTGAGAGGGACGATACTCCTTATGACGGTCAAGGGCAGAGTTGCGAATCACGCGAAGTCCGAGCCTGTTCACAATGAGGCTCCTCGCGATCCTCAGGACTACAACTATGGAAGTATCGTAGCACTGGGCAGAATCCCGTCGCAAAGTCGAGGAATTACAATGCAGATGTGATTAAGGTGACATTCTGATTGAATGCCTGGTTGATTTGCAGGGAATGTCCAGATTTGTCCGCAATCCTCCCTGGATGATAATCTCCTGTGGCACCTGCGCAGACCACTGCACGTGCCTACTGCCTTGGTTGCCCATGGCTTCAGGCTGAAGAAGAACACTCTGCTCAAGAGATCTTTCAAGATGGAATAGTGGGCTGTAAGGTCATCCAGGTGTTTTCCATAGGCACCTACTCATCTTCCTTGGCGCTCACCAATGCCTCCACTGTCGACTCCGTGATCCATGCAATATGGCCTGATCCTGTCCGTGAACCCGTACTCATTGATGCTGTCAATAGCTTCATGTTCATGCCCCGTGCGGAGCGTCTGATTCCAATGCGCCATGCATGCAAGATGGCAAAGTGGGCCAAAAGATACCCCATGACCTTCTGTAGGAGATGTCCATTCAGTGCGAAGGATACCCCTCTACGACGGACCAGATGATGGGCGTGCGTACCGTGTCCGCAGTCATGAAACCAACAACCGGTGAATCATTCTATATACTCTGTACCTCCTATCCTGGTCTGGCTGTCACATCAATGTTGAGTGCTCTGTCATGTTCATGTTGCTCAAGTATATCAGCAAGTACATAAACAAGCCTCACTGCAGTACTCTCGAGGGACAGGTATGGGATGAGATCCAGGACCACATCTTTTTTCTTGCTGCACCAGAGGGGGTGTGGAAGATTGCTTCATTTCGAGCTTCATGCCCAGACCCATCGGTGGTTCATCTATGACTCCACCTTCCCAGTCAACATTTGGTTACCTTTGACCCCTCGAAGGATACGGAAGCTGTCCATGCTCCCGCTGCAAATAAATGTACAATGCTTACTGCATTACAATGCCGGTACGCAGCTCAGCCCAGTAGTGCATCAGTACATGTGTCAGGAGTTTCTGCAGCACTTTGTCTGGAAGGCGCAAACCAAGCATTGGGCTTTCTACCGCTGCTTTTTTCTTATGTTAAAGAGACCAACCTATACTACGTATCATAGGTCAACACCTTAAGACACCTGTTTCCCACGACCCTCATTATTTGCATCCCCAGCTCTACCAAAATCTATGGAATGAGTCGGAAATCCGAGGTGGAATTTGTGACGATCTGCGCCAGCCTCCTTGGTCATGTCCATGCCCGCAATGAAGATATCTTTGACTACAGCCTGTTGCTACTTGAGCGTGAGCTGCATAACCTAGAACCCTCTTTGCGCAGTTTGCACTTTTGAGTCTATGCTCCCAGTGCCATCGCAACAGGGACAGATCCACGGAAAACCTGCCAATTCTGAGCAGCTCAACCACAACCAGGAGCAAGAAGGTGACACTTCAAGTGTGCTGGAAGGCGTTCAGCAATTGATGCTTACGAGTGCATAGCTGAGTCAGTCCTGCATGAGCCTTGAACACTGGTCACCTCCGTTCAAATTTCACAGTCACATTCAGCTTGAGTACTGGTTGCTGATGGTATGTAAATCCTCATGAATACCCAAGACAAGACCTCTGCAAGTATTCAGAAGCTGTGTATGTGACTGGGAATAAACAATAGGCAAGAACAAGGCAACCTCTAGCACTAAATACCTGCTGCAACAACCCATGAAGTTGCATTGAGTTAGAAACAGCTCTCTCATCATCTTCAATATGTCTATAATCACCTGGTGTACAAGTTTGCAAGGGACCAGAAGCTGTGTATATATGACTGGGCGCCAACAGCAATAAAGGACACATGAATACATAATAGCACCTTCAGACCTGGTTATACCTCTCAGAAGCGACCTACTTGCCACTCAGCTTGAGAACAGATTTCTGCTCTGATATATCATGCCCATAAGCAAGCAAGAGGGTACTAGTGCCTTCATGTGTTATGATCTGTAAAATCAGCCCTTTAGTTGTATTCAGCTTCAGAATAGCTTTCTGTTGATATATAACATGTCTATAGAAACCTGTTTAGCCAGCCTGCAAAGGCTCAGAAGACATGTGGCTTGGACACACAATAGCAAAGAACCAGAGAGCCATTGCTAGCATCTTCACATTTGATTATTTCTCCCCAGAAACTATGTAATTGTCATCAGCTTTCTAATGATCTATAATTAGCCCATAAACAAGCCTAGAAGGGGCCATGACCTGATTTCTCATTGACATCAAAGTAGCTTTCTATTGATACGTAATATGTCTGTGCAAACTTAGTGAACGAGCTTGCAATGGCTCAGAAGCTGTGCACGTATGGGTCCTTATAAACAATAGACAAAAGCAGGATGGATTTACATCAGCTCCTTTAGGCCAGATTGTGTCTCCTTATAGACTATGTGCTTGCATTCAGCTTGAACATAGCGCTCTGATGGTATATAACATGTCTATCAACACCCAGAAATGCACTCATCACTACCACCTTCAATATGATGGTCCCTGACAATCATCCACACTGTTGTATTCAGCTTGGAAGTAGCTCTTTAATGATATATAACTTGTCTATACAGACTGAGGAAACAAGCTTGTAAAGGCTACAAACTAGTGTATATAGCTAGGTAAAGACAATGACAAGAACCAGGAAAACCTTCACTAGCACCTTCAGATGTGATTGATTCCCCACATAAACAATGTAGCTGAATTCACCTTGAGAACAGCTTTCTAGTCATGTATGAGTGCCCACAGACATACACTAAAGAAGCCTGACATGGGTCATAAGCTATGTGCATGGCTTGGCATAAGCGAATAACACAATCTCCACTAGTATCTGAATGAATATTGACTAGCCCCTCAAAGGGTAGCCACCACTCAGAAAACCCATGGTTGCATTCTGCTTGAGAGTCACTTTCTCAAGGTATATAATATGCCCAAAAACACCTAGGAAGATGCTTACAAGCAGTCAGAAGGTGTATATGTGGCTACAGGTATGTAACAGTCAAGAGCAGTAAAACCTCTACCAGAACCTTCAAAGCTCATAATCCACCCCATACACCACCTTATATCAGCTCAATGATAGCTTGCAAATGACTTATGATACACTTCTTAAGACTTTCTAGAGAAGCTTGCAAGGGGTCAGTAACTGTGTGCATGACTGAGCACAAGAAATACAAATACCTGTACCAGTACATATTATACTGACTATGACCTAATTAAGTATGTAGTTGGATTCAGTTTGAAAGCAGCTTCCTAATGGTATATAATGCAGCCATAAGCACCCTGGAATGCATCTACCAGGGGTCAGAAACTGTGTATGTTGCTTAGAACTAGTGAAGATTAGCAAAACCTTTGCTAGCACCTCTAGCACTGATTGCCTGTTGCAATTAACCATGCAATTGTATTTGGCTGAAAAAGAGCTTTCTAATGATAGAATATGCAATATGTCTATAATCATATAGTAAAAAAGCCCTCAAGAGGTCAGAAGCTAAGGTTGTATAGCTGGGCACACACAACAATAAAGAACATGTGATGTTTGAGTAGCACCTTTATATCTGATAAGATACCCTCATTAAACATGTAGTGGTATTGAGCTTGAGAACAGATCTCTAATGACATATGATATGCCCTGGGCAATAAGCTGCCAGGACTTCTTCAACCAAGGGTCAGAAGCTATGCAAGTGTCTAGGTTCAAGCAAAGAACAGGAAAACCTGTACCAGCACCTTCAGATCTGATGATCTGTAATAATAAACCATGCAGTTATATTCAGGTATAGAACAGCTTCCTAATGATATGCAACATGTCTATAGAGACCTGGTAAACAAGCCTACAAAGGAACAAAGAACAAGAAAACCTTCACTGGAGTCTTCAGATGTGATTATCTCTCTTCACAAACCATGTAGCTGCATCCAGCTTGAGAACAGCTTTCTAATGATATATAATACAACTGTAAACACTTAGTAAACAAGCCTGAAAGGGAAGTGTGGCTGATTTTGGTGAAGGACAAACAAGTGTAAAGAACGTGTCGCGTCACGTCAATTATTACCATTTGCATAAAAGTTGTCACTGATGCATCGGCTCTCCAGACCGCATGCTGGATGTCAAAAAATTGTTGCAGCTCACAGAGCTCATGGAAATGGATGATTCTTTTCTTATAAAAAGAACAAAATTATATGCTATTCTCTGATGTATACTTTGGATGGGGAATGAGGCTTGCACGCTCCAGATTGGACATCAGGCCCGGTGCATGGTAGTTGAAGCTGTTATAACCACACTGGGCCATTTGGCATGCTTTCTGGTCACCTCTGCACCCAATTCTATAAATCTCAAAGCATAAAAATCCAATGAACTGGCTACAAGACAGATGAGGATTTTTGAGGGACTCTATACTGAGCTACAGATTTTTCGAAGAGGGAGCCCACAGGCAAAGCCATTCTGGTCACGTGACAACTTTTATGCAAACAGTAATAAGTAAGTGCCCGTACAAACACGACCACATCTTGTGGCACGATCCCAGAAACCTGAGATCGTGCCACAAGATTTGGTGGTAAGTTGGCTCCTTCTACGACTTGTGCATAACAAAACATGACATATCATATGCCACCTTGAAGCTGCTTTCAAGATAAATTCAATGGTGGTAAGTGCACACTCATACAGTCAGATCTGCAGGTAAAATTCTGTTGAGACGTACAATACAACTCCATACTTACTCACTTTGTATACAATAGTTATCGTCTCTTTTGGACCTTAAACATACACTTACACTCTTTATTTTTCTCTGCTTACTCTTCGGCATCTCCCGCAGGCTCGTACACCTCACCTGCGTCTCTGCTTTTTTTCCTCAGTCGTTTTCCCACCGACTGAGGTATGCCGCTCATTCACCCGTCTAGCATTCTCATTACTGACTACGATACCATAGCATCCGCTGATGCAGGCTGCTATTAGGTACACTAATATAGTCGTTTTCCCACCGACTGAGCATCCGCTAACGCAGGCTGCTATTAGGTTATGAGCCCTGCTCGCCAATAGAGCGAAGCTCAAGTCGATACGGAATCCGATCTCAAGGATCAACCTCGGAGAGCTTTCTCTCGCGCCTCACGCTCTTTGCCAACCCCCCGCTCTTTTGATCCCTTGCGATGGTCCAGCCCGAGGCGAGGCGACTCAGCCCCCTGACATGGGCGCGCAGCCTGGCACTGCTGCTCAGCCTGCGGCCCAAACTGGTGCCGCAACAAAGGCTTTGATGCAGCAAGCAGCCAGCGCCGCCCGAGCCGCTGTTCCTCCGCATCAAGACCAGTCCACCCTCGCGTACGCATGGGAACTCCCCTCGGGCGTCAACACGCTGCTACTGAAGGAGTCCCTGGAGAACGAGGAGGACTATAACGTCTGGGCAGAGTCAATACGGGGCGCGCTCGAGTACGCGACCCTCTGGGACATCGTGAGTGGCAAGACTCCTTGCCCAAATCCCGCTGTGGACCCGGCCAGCGCCCTCCTCTGGCAGCGCATGGACGTCGCTGCACGATCTCTGATTCAACGGTCGCTCTCGAAGTCCGTCGCCAGCGCCATTGACAAGCCGCCGACCGCGTACGACCTCTGGATAATCCTCTGGCAACAATTCTCCCACACATCGCTCGTCTCGGCCGTTTCATGGTTCTGCCAACTCGTCACCCCCTTGCCGTCCATTTACAAGGCCGACGAACATATCAAGGCCTTCCAGGACGCCCTCGCGCATCTACGCGGTGCCGGCCTACAGCTGCCCGAACAGATCGTGGTAGGTATCTTCTTGTCGACGCTAGTGGACCAGGCCGGCGAGCCCTTGCAGTGGTCGATGTACACCGCCAAGGTCACCCTCACCCAGCAAACCACGCTGAACGAGACCGTCGCCGATGTTCGCAACAAGCGTCACCGCATCCTCGGTCCGAGGGCCTCATCCACCTCCGGCGACACCGCGCTCTTAAGCGCCCTCAATGTGGACACCGCTCTCGCTGCGCTCGAGCACGACACTCGCCGGCAGGGTACCAAGTGGTGCTGCCACTGTCGCATCAATGGCCACTGGGCCTCAGAGTGCCAGAAGGCGGCTGGCCAGCAGCAGCAGAAGAAGCGAGGAGTCCGTTCGAAGAAGAAGAAGGAGAAAGCGAACGTGGCGAAGGATGACGACGACGACGATGTAGGCTCCAAGGACAAGTACTCACACTTTGTACGCAATGAGCACATTCTTTATACATCTATTTCAAACTACTCTGCGCGTGCCTGACCGTCTTCGACCACACCTACTGGGTCGACACTTGACGCTGATGTGCCAAATCTACCCTAAAGCCGTGGGGTTGAGGCCGAGAGCCTTTGTAGGTCGAGGCCTCTGACGAGCTGAGCTGAGGTAGATGGCGGGGTCAGGAGATGTAGCAGTTCGGCCAGGGTGCCCTTGAGGCGAACGTCGCGATGCGGCAGTGGATCTGAGCGAACAGAGTTCTTCGCAGGTGTTCGCAAGTTCTTCGCGGATGTTCGCAACCGTTCGCGGGTCTTCGCGGGTACTCGGCACGCTCTTCGCAGTCTTGCTGGGCTCAACGCGGACGCGGAGGGACTCGGTGATTCTTCGCAGCTACGCAGTGTTCAATAGCAACTCAGTGTAAGACGCGAACAGTGAAGAGGAAGGCAAAATGCTCAATAAGAAACTCGACGCGGCGAAGTAG
>MU277679.1:462307-479799 GCA_022385805.1 Pilatotrama ljubarskyi
GGAAGAGACCGTATAGCTCCAGTTTCGGTTGAGAAAAACGTGCTTCGCGTTCGTTGAGCGTGATGGAGCCAAAGCGACTGTAGTAGCGGATCTGCGGCTTCTCACGGTCGCATTGCACAAGGTGGTAGCCAACGGCAATGTACGAGGTGTCGACTGCGAGGATGACGGGCGCAGGAGACTCGTAGTCTATCGCGCGAAGGGCCGGCGACTCGAGCAGAGCCTGCTTGAGGTCTTCCATGGCCTTGATTTGCGCTTCGCCAAACTCGAAGGGCACGTCCTTCCACGTGAGGTGGACCAGGGCATTCGCTCGCTTCGCGAAGTTGCGAATGAAGATCCTCGCGACCCCGATGGTCCCTAGGAAAGCGCGAACCTCAGAGAGGTCCTTGCAGGGCCCCCAGTTCTTGATGGCCGCTACGCGGGACTCATCGGGCAGCCATCCCTCCGGCGTACATCGATGGCCCACAACCATGATTTCGCGAGCGCACAGTATTGACTTCGTACTAGAGAAGGTCCCCCCAGCGTATTTCATTCGCTGTACCACTCGGTTAATGTTCGCGAAGTGCTCCCAGACGAAGCGACGAATGCCATGGTTCTCCGGGATGGTCTCGTAAGTCCCGTCCGCCCTGCGATAGTCCGACTCGGGCCCTTTGCAAGGAACATCGTCGATGTAGGGGACAGTGGTAGTTGGGATCTCCGGCCGCAGGATGTAGGTTACGTCGTCATAAAAGATGGGCACTGAGTTCGACCAGCCCATGGGGAGCGTGCAGTGCCGTAGTGCTCCGAAGGGCGTTTGGAAGGTGGTGAGGTCGCGCGAAGACTCCGCGATGAGCCGTTCGTCGTAGCCCACGTACAGGTCGAAAATCGCGCCGCAAGGGCGACCTGCGAACTGCTCCGCGAGGTAGTCTGGTGTCGGCGGGACTCCCGAGTGCTGGATCGTGACCTTGTTGAGCGGTTCCAGACTGTGCACGATGCGGAGCGATTTGCCGTCCTTCTTGAGAACACAGAACCATCGCGAACGGTAGGAGGAGTTCGAGGGCTCGTACACGCCCGCCGCGATCTTCTTTTTCAGGATCTCGCAGACTTCCTTGTACAGCCCGGGCGGAATAGGGATGTTCTTCTCGACCCACGGCGTGTGGGGTAGGACGGAGAATTCGACCGGAGGGAAGTACTCCGGCTTGAAGCACCCCCGCTCGGAGTCGTTCCACGTGAAGGCATTGTTGTGCTTCGCAACGAAGTCGTGCAGGAGTTTTCACTCTTCTGGCCATAGGAAGTCTCCGCTGTGCGCGCGGTCCATCGCTATCTTCCGGTCCTCGGTATAACGGCCAGTGGGCGCGAACTCCGGCGGGTTTGGGTTCAACTCCGGCATGGCTGCGAGCGGGTCGCCGGTGATGTTGCGTTCGATGCGAAACTTCTCTGGGCATGTGCCCAACGCTGCACGCACCTTCTTCGCGACCGGCTTGTACTTCTTCTTCGCGGAGAGTAGTATGGCAGATGGCTCACGGTCGCCCGTTGGCGCGACGAAACAGGATCCGTCTGCTGTCGCGTACGTGAACGCGAACTGGGTTCGCGAACTGCCCGCGAGGGTATGGGTATCTGCGAAGGCAGGTTGAGCTGGCTTCGCGTCGTTCGCATGCAGGCAATCCTGTCGAACGGCATCGCGAACAGGTGTCTCCGCGGGTATGGGCTCGCCGCGAGCAAGCGGAGACGACTGGTAGGAAAGTGAGAGAGACTCGGGTCTAAGATGGGTGGGAACACGTTTGCGTTGTGGGGTTTTGCTCGCGACAGTGGAGGGCCCGCTTGTACGCGCATTTTGTGATGTTTTGTCCTCGGTGGGTGCGTTCACGGCTAGAGGTAGTTCTTCGCAGGCTGATAGATAGAGAGCTGGGATCGAGAGAGATGGTTCTAGAATCTGGGTATATGCACGGATCGTTGGCACGCCGTACTCCGTCTCGATGACGAGGCCAAGTCCGACGGTTCTATCCTCAATCAGCTCGCCAATCGAGGGAGCGAGAGGCGGGGGTCGCTGTGCCTCCGCGAAACCGAGCCTGTCCCCGAGGAATGGTCAGAATGGTCGCGACCTGGCCGGTGTTGGGGCAGCAAATGGTTATGGTCTGGTCCTCGTTCGCGAAGTTTTTGACCACGCTCTTCGTCAGGACGTCGAATGGCCGGCCGAGCAGCATGTCGTAGGTGGCGTGGCGAATGATGTGAACTTGCAGATACAGAACGATGTCCGCTACGCAAAAGGGCACGTTGCGAACCAGGCCCAAGGAGCTGTCGACTTCGCCGTTCGCAGAGATCATCCTCAGTTGGATGCTGGGGTCGTACCACATCCCGAGGGCATGGCAAACGTTCTCCGACATCGCGATGACCATACAACCGGGGTCGATGATCGCCTCGACGTACTCCTTGTTGTCCACTAGCCCAACGATCGAGCGAAGCGCGTAGGACTCCTTCGCAACCGTTAGCAGAGAGGGCTCTCGGTCCGCAGCCACATCGCGTAGGTAGACCTCGTACAGGTCCGGCAATACATAGGCCCCCGGTTCGAGGGGCTCGCCGCTACAGGACACGCTTGCGAGGAAGTGCTCCGCGCTAGCACCGTTGTCCTCGTCGGTCACCTCCTCGATGGACGCAAAGCTGACATTCCGCACATTCGGGACCCTTCGCGGGGTAACTGCTTCGCGATACTTCACGCGAACCTCCGGGGCGATGGACAGCAGCTCCTCGGGTGACAGGGTAATCACAGGCGTCTTCATCGACCTCGCGAAGATTTCCTCCGTGAACTTGACGTCGTGGACAGGGGCCTGGGTGCGGTACGCCGTTTCTCGCTCTCCATCCTTGGGCTTCGCGGGAGGGGGAGGCGTCCGGGTTCAAAAACTACGTCACCCCCTGGGTAAAGCCAGGCACCGCACTGCATTTCCCCTTGCTAGAGGAAGCCTTGCTATGAACCTTGCGCGACGCGTCGCCACACGACACGTCGTCACATACCAAACTCCACGCTACAGATAGGTGTACACGTCACGTCGTCCGCCCGCGCCACGCCGCCACCGACCACCCCCGCCTCCGTCCTCGTCGCTGTACGCGACCTCGCGACCACCGTCTGCCCGCCGCCCGCGACCTCGCCGCCGCCGTCCCCCCCCGCCTCCGTCGTCGTCGCTGTACGCGGCCTCGCCGCCGCCTGCCGCCTGTCGCCCGCGCCGATTGCCACCGCCACCGTCCTCGTCGCTGCACGCGACCTCGCGACCACCGTCCGCCCGCCGCCCGCACCACGCTGCTGCCGACCGCCCCGACCTCCGTCGTCGTCGCTGTACACGGCCTCGCCGCCGCCCTGCCGCACGCTCCCTCCCTGCCTTCGGTCATGATCGCTCGCAAGCACCCACGCTGCCGTCGTCCGCCTGTGTCGTCATTGCATGTACCCACCAGTTCGGATCCTGCTCATACTTAAGTAGATAGATGGAGAGAATTCGCCATTACTTGAGCAGAAAGCGATGATATTGAAAGACAGAACGCTCACCCGCTGCCGTAACAATCACATCTCGTCGTCCTGGTCGTTCACCATGTAGTCTGTGTCAACCGCCAACTGTACCACTGCAATGCCCTGATCAGCAGACGTAACAGGAGTCTCGTCCAAGCGCAACGGTTTGCCGTCCATCATGTCGCTCGCGAGAGAGCGGATGAAGCGCCACTTGTCTTCCAAGGCGTCGGCTATCGATGTTTCCATTGCACAGTGCTCATCTGCATAAGCACTTAAGCCCTCGTCGAGCTCTTCATCCAGCCTTGACGGGTTGTTGTCAGCCTGCACCTGCCGTCGAGAGCGTCGGAGGTTCCATTGTTTCGCAAAGTGGCGGGTAGTTGTGATGGCACGTCGCATCTCTTCGTCGACGAGGCGGACCTGTTCTACCCAGCGGGCAGCGCGGGCCTTCGCCTTTGCCCACTCCACACGTAAAGCTGACAAGGAGAGCGCATCAGCTCAATGCAGTCGAGTGGAATGCAAAGTGAATACTCACAGTCACGAAGTTCTGGATCCTGAGCTCCGTCGGCTGATGACATAGCCTGGGTGCTCGCAGTGTACCATATCCATGAAAGTGTCCTCCGTCCTTCGCCCGGATTGACGACGCCTGACAAGGGGACGCCTCTGTCCTGGGCTACCCCACCCATCGCCCGGATACGCTCGTTCTCCGCGACTTCTTCACGCGTGAGGGCACGCTCATTCAACCCGACAATGTCCTCGTCGAGAAGAGGTCGAAGAGTGGCCTCCCAGTCCCCCGCACCGCGGAGTTGCATGAGTGCGAGGCGAGCAGCCCGGTAGCGCTGCTTGGCTGCATTTACAGCTTCGTCGACTGTGGCCTGCTTCTCTCGGGCGCGCGTATTGAGAACCTGACCGGTGACGTTCTTGATTTTAGCGCGGTTGTAGGACGTACGAATGCGGAGGGCGTGTCGTAGTTCGTCGAGGGCTTCGCAAGCTTCAGCATATTGGAGATCGTCCTCGATCTGGGCGAGGCCCTCGACGCAGACGAGTGCCCTGATGTCGGGGGCAAGCTCGGATGGCAGATGCAGGGGATAGCTATAGATCGTGTCCACCGTCGGAGGCGGTTGAGGGCTGGTGTGGGAGGCGAGACGGGGCATGTAAACGGCTTGAAGGTCCAGGAACTGGTTCAGCCTGTGGAGAAGAGGCGCGGCACGTTTGTGCAGGTCGACTTGCTGGAGGACAGTAGTCGCAGTTTTTTTCTGCGCCGCTAACGACGAGCTGATGCGATTTCAATCAGTACGCACATGGAACCCTCGAAAGCTCAACCTACCGGGCTTGCCTAATCTCCATACCAAGCACAATGAAGCTGCAAGGGCCACCGTCATGGGAAGCTCTCTTGCCATCAGCTATAGCTTGATTCTCAGCCATGAAGTAGCGCAGCTGGACGTCGGCGCGCGTTGTAGCTACAATTGCCGTGAGTTCAGGAAGCGCGAGATCTCACGGACCACGTACTCGTTTTAGGCAGAACATATGGGTTGGGGCTTCTGTGATCTGCCTCCCAGCGAGATAGCATGGCCTCCCATTCAGCGACGTCATGTGGCCGTTCTTGGCGGAGGCGTCGGTCGAACGCCTCAAAATCAGCCTTATGGTCGTACGCAGCGGGAATGGCTTCAATGAGCAGGCGAAGTAAGTCGTCACCTGGAGGCACAATTAGCGATCGCAGGCAGCCATCCGGAACAAGAACAGGTACCGAGCTGGACGGTCTTCCTCCAGTTGGAAAAACTGCAGAAGTCGTCGATGGTCTCCCAGCGCCCAGCTGCGGTCATTTCTTTGATACTCGACGCGATGCCATTGAGGTAGGCCCAAAGGCGCTCCACGTGCTCGCTGTCCCACCGTGCGCAGAACGGCGTGAAATTTGACGAATAGTTGGCTTGGCAGCTCTCCTTGTGCGCCGCGATATGGAACTTGGGAACGATGAACACCCACTCATCCTCCGGCACAGCAGGGCGCATCTCCTCCGGCAAATCTTGGATGCGAGCGAAGAAGCCCTTGCGCCACTCGCAGGCAATATCGAAGGAGTCCTTGATCATCCTGATGTCCCACCCGCGGATGCTTGCAGCAACAACATAGTCCACGTTTCGGTACCTGCATGAGAACGCCCAATGAGGTCCATGTAACCGAGCATGCCAGAAGCTGATGCCTACCGCTCCCCCTTCTGCAGATCGCCAAGTCCGTTCGGGCGGAACAGCTCGTGCCGACAGCTTACAGCGACGACGCCGGTGGATCTGAGGCCCTTCGAGTTGCGTGTAAGCGCATTCAAGAGGGCTGCGAACCCGGAGCAGGTACGGACCTGACCTATTGATTAGCCGGTGCGGACCGCATGGCTGCCGAGAACGTACATCATCCTGGGTTGTAGCGTGCTCTGCTAAGAAATCTGCATACGGCTTCTCGTCGACAAAGTACGCCAGACCCGGTGCAAGCCAGGGGTCCTTATGCTTGGAATGGCGAATGCGGTTTTTCAGGCGAAAATTTGCATCTTGGGCGATCATGCCTTGATACAGCCATCTAGCGAGACGTCAACCAACCGTTCCTTGCCAAGCTTGTTGTACTTATGCATCTTCGGGCTTCGCTTGTTCCCACCCATCCGGCAAGTTGACGCCAGGCTGAGGACATGCACGGCACGGCACAGCAAGGCTCCCGTAGGGAAGATCAGCGATTCTGACCAGCCCGTGCCCACCACCAGCCCGCTTGACCGCTGTGATGTGTCGCCATTGCCGTACCATCAGCATGAAGCTCTCAGATCGATCCTATCGCACGCGGTCAGCTCAGAATGGGAACGACCGCGCAAGACGCACAGGAACAGATGAAAGACCGCTGTTATCGGTCCTCAGTTCAAGCGTCCGGTAGAAGTCATAGGCGGGCACTTTGCCTTGTAGATTCAGGAGGTGGAAGTGTCGCAATAGCGACATCGTGGCGCAAGTCCTTGGTTCGAACGGCGTCGCTGGCCACCAGCCGAGTCGCAGCAGCTGTGTTCGGCGTTGAAGGTTTCGGCACTTGCAAAAGCACACGTTGACGAGGTGGACTCCATTCAGGTGCAAGACGACGAGTTCGAGTGGGACGTTGGACGCAGTGACGCACGGCTCCCCAAATGGATGAGAGGGACAAAGGATGTAGCCGAGATCGCGCAGCTTGACAGGTTTGAAGAACGTTCCGGCCCATTGCTGAAAGCAGGCTCAGGGGTTGCACTGGGCGGCAGCAGCGGAGGCACTCACCTGAATACGATGCAGGGGCAGCAGTGCGTGCGTTTTCAAAAGGCACGCCTTGCATAGGAGGCGTCCAGTCAGACACTCCTGGCAGCGGTACTCGGGAACACCATCAGTGCACATCGGACACGTTGCAGCCCGGCCGAATTGCCCGCGTCCCTCCAATCGAAGCAGTTCGTCGAGGTATTCCTCACGAAAAGGCAGCCAGGCAGACATCGGCTCATCCTCCATAGATACACGCAGCGTCAGCGCTGTGAATTGACTCCGGAAGATGACCACCTACGCTTGCGAGCGACCGCTTACCGCGGGTCTTGGTAACCACGGCGACTCCATCCAGGCCTCTCACCAGTTCAGGTCGCGCCTCCGCCTCATCAGGACTGGCCGTGTAGGTAGGCGTGCTCTGTTGCGAGTGACTTGGGCTCGCGATCGACGGCATCTGCGGCAAACGCGCCGCATCATTGACCTCTATGAACTTGGCTTTTGTAGACAGACGTCTCCCATCGGCGGAGAGGACGGCGTTGCTGGCGTTCTGCGTGCGGGGCGTATAGAACCCACCCTTGTCCTTGGCCTTCTTCGTCATTTCAGGCGGTAAGCACATCGCACTGCAGGTGGAAGGGGGCTATCTCTGCAGGGAACGATCTCCTTATATTATGCATGGCCGGGAGCTTACGCCCACAGTCGACTGTAACGTATGCTGCTAATTTAAGGTAACGGACTGGGAGTATTTCGTCAGCAAGATCCAAAAATACGCATGCATACTCACCGCCTCAACAAATGCCCCCAAAGTTGGCATGGCGCTCGCAGGGTCTGCCTTCGACTTACCAGACCTCCGCATGGACTCCTCAAGATCGCGAGGGAGCGAACCCACCGTTGAGAATTGCTGCACGCAGCGTTGAACCCGCTCGGCTAAGCCTGCCTCGTAAGCCGCCTTCCCGAGCGGGTCGTCGCGAGCAAACTCCCCCAGCGTACGGAACCCGCACTCGACCCAGCGCAGGAGACCCCCAGCGCAGTACTGAGTGAAGGACATCCTACGCTCGTGCGCGGCGATGGCGACGTTGCCGTGACGCATGATCGCGGAGGGGATGAGTACGGAGGATCCGGGCGGAAATCGGACGACGCGTTTGATGTCGAACAGGATGATGTCGCCGCCGGAGTCGGGATTGTAGCTTCCCAGGGCAACGATGTGACACCAATTGCATGGATCATTCATGGCGTCCGTGTGATCAAAGCATACCGTCGCAGGTCCGAAGTTGAAGCTGGCAGCGGGGTATATGCTGTTAGGGAAGTTGGGGCGCAACCCGTATCGTTTGAACAGGGCGCCCAGCTTCGTGGACGTGCTCTCGTGGATGCGGGGTGCATATGTCGCGAGAATGCCTAACAGGCTGGGCTCAGGACAGGGATGCAGCGAACGGGACCCTTGAACTCACTATTGCCGAATCCTGCGAGACGGATCATGGCAGCGTTCGCGCAAAGCATAGCCAAAGCTTCCTCATTGGCTTTCGTGCAGATATTCCCAGGCCGCTGGGCGCAACGTCAGCCCGGGCAATCAGTCAGAGGTCAGAGCGGCCAACCTTTTGGCCACCGCCGAAAGAGACCCCGCGGGCGAGAGTGGCGAAATCGCCGCGTCGATGATGCTTCTGCTCCTCCGTGAAGTGACACCGCTCATACGCTGCCAGCATCGCGCGGTTGGCCTCTCGTACGGTCTCAACCCACGTGTCCGTGCCCGGTTGCCCAGCTAGTACGCCGACGATCCTTCCAGCTTTGTCGACAAGCGCCTGCGTCGATCTAACCTGCATCAGAACCTCAAAACCGGCCGTAGACAACCACAGCACACTCTCACCGCCCGTCCCACGCAACGTACTCAAACCCCTCAGCCACCAGCTCCTCGCGCGTCCAACGCCTTGGATCAGATCTGGCCTGCCGCACCCCAACGAAGCCCCCCCTCGCGATCGGCAGGCCTGTTAGGTCCAAAGGCACCGGGACCGGCGTTGTCGCATCGAGATGCTTCGCGCACGCGCGCGTCGCGCCGCGGCTGAAAGCCTCGCGCCTTTGAGCCGCGCGCTGTGCCGCGCGACGAGCGCTCTTGCCGCGCTTTTTGTGATTGCCAGGGCGCACGGATGGCGTCGATGCGGGGGCTTGGTGGTCGGGGTCTTCCTCATCGCCAGTGCAGACCGCGGGACGCTTGTGGCTGGGGCCTGCGGTAGCGGTCGTGCTCTGTCCATGGACACTGCCGGGGCTCCGCGAACGAGATACGGGGGGGGAGAGCAACGGCGCGGAGGCCTGCGGGCAGGGGGGTATGGCAGGGGGTGAGCGCTCGAGATTGCACGGGGACGAATGGGCGGCGGCTGGCCCGGCTTCAAAAGGCAGATGGTCGGCAGCGAAATCAGGACGCCGTTGCTTGCCGGCCATGGCGAGAGGCGGGGCCGCGGAGGGATTCAAGGCCGGGGACGGTGGTGGAGTAAGCGGCTCGAGATCCCATTGGTCGACGCCCTGGCTGTCGGCGCGTAGGGCGCGCTCAACCAGGTCCACTGCGTCGAAATCGCCATATATGACGCCGTATGGGGAGAACTCGCGTCCCGAGCGCGTCTGGGATGCCTGGTTAGTATAAGCTGGGCGACAGTGCATGCTGTGCCTACCGTGCGTGCGCCGCCCATGGCTTCCCAGCGATGTGCCCAGCAGAACTAGGAGATGGTTATCAGCGCAGCCGTTGGGACAGCCCAGGCCCGGCATACGTCGGGCTGAGCCTCCAATTCGACGCGTAGACTCCAGTCGTAGGGCCATGGTGACGACCCAGCGCGGAGTGGTAGGCGAGAATCGGCGCAACAGCCCTTCCGCATACCGCCCAAGGGCGTAGAGTAGAAAATATGAGGACTCACACGCGTAGGTGTTGCGACAGGACGCGCGTTGAGTGCTTGAGTCTCGGACTGCGGTCCCAGGATGGTGGTGGTTGTTGAGAAAGGAAAAGCGGCTCTAGCCGTCGCGGCGCTAGCGCTCTGATCCCGACCGTTACAGAAATGGAAAGGGATCTACCAAAAGCGGTAAGACCGTGGTCAGTTCAACTTGAAGGCTGGTAGTCAGACCACAGTCTCAGCAGGTCATCCGCGGTCAGACAATGAGGTAGCTGATGATATGCCCAGATGGGCTAGGAACAGTATCCTGCTGCATATTGTTTGAGGACCAGTGTCGGCGATACGGACTGAGTCAGTAACGTACAGTTACCACACCTCCGAGGGGTGTTGCTTCTCTCGGAGATGGTGCACATGTAGGTCTGACAGTTCTTCGCCTTCAAAGAAGACGGTGAAGCTATGGCGTATGGCAGCCCTGTAGTTAGCAGCTTATGCAGCTTGCAGCTGTAGCCAGTGCGAATTCATATCTCGAAGTTATAGGCAGTAACACTGACAGCCGAGTCGCGATTCAGATGGGTGGTTGAATCACTCGTACTCCATCCCACTCTGCAGCAAGTGAGTATCCGCTGTCTGTGTCTCTCCCTAATCCCTGTCAATTTGACTAGAACTTCTGGAGACCAGCCTAGTTCGAGTGTGGCAAAATTCGGACCTTGTACTGGGCTCTCTCGAGTCTCCGATCCCGCTGCAAGCCTGACAAGTTCCACCCGTGTAGTTCAGTGCGCACTAAACGACCTGTACTCTCCAGACATAGTTCGCTGATGTTGACTTGCAAGCCATCCTTACAGTCATGTTGCCGCGGATTCATAGTATCTTCGATTGTGGTAAGCACTGTGCACCTCGAGTGGACTCCTGCCTGTGCCTCCGAGTTTGTGCTTCAAGTTTCCTGTTGCATCCTTTCTCAATTACAACACAATGACTGCGGTGATCTACACGGTGTCTCCCACTCAGCGCGCTGTCATCTCCCCACACGGCACATCACACCATCTCCCGTACATGCAGACCGTGCAGTCTCTTCCGTTCGTTGAACCGACTCGTGCTCTGAGTCGGATGCTCAAGTCAGCGACACCGATCCTGCAGCACGCAATATGCCTTGTTCTTGAACTCATCGTCTCAGTCGGGATCTCAAAGTAGTCCAAACTGCACGCTGCTGTACCACATGGGTTCGCTCAGACTGCTGCAAAGAAGTGCATGCTCTAACTTGAACAGCATGAAGGAGGCTCTCGGGTGGACCATGGTCCAAGGCTGGATTCATACAGCATAGCGTTGATCATGACTGGCCGCACAGGACACATGCACTGGGACACACATCCACTCTAGGCCAGGTTGGGTATCATTCTAACTGCAAGATTCATAGACAACAACAGATATGCGAGATATACAAAGCATGGCACACAGCGTTAGACAGCACAGCTAGCAACATTGCAAGAAACGTCCACCGGCGCCATAACGGCTGCAGCTCCTACTCTACCACCCTACGCGAGCGGACAGCGTCACGGAAGGCTTCCAAGGCATCTGTGAACCTGGAATAGACAACATAGTAAGCAGACGGATACCCTTCAGTCATGACGATACAAGGCCGCCTGACAGGTGCGATTAGTATCTACAGGTACAAGTCCCTGCAACTTACTCGGTGCAGTAGATCCACGGCGCACGGCCTCGGTAGACGGCGTAGAAGCCAGTCCTCTCAACCGGATGGGCGGCGGGGCGAGGAGATGCCGTAGTTGGCAGGCCGTTCGGACCATCGACACCAACGGCCGAGAGCGACGGGGCCTGTCTCTCGCGGAGCGAGGAGGCAAATGGGTGGGGGGACGGCGATCTCAGGACAGTAGGCGTCTCGATCGGGCGTGGGGACGGCGACCGAGTTGATCGCGAGGACGTCCCAAGGAGATGGGACGACGACGACCGATGACGTAGGTTGCTTGAAGAAGCTTGGGGACGGAGGAAAGACGCACGCGCCGCATGCGTCGGGGGTGGTGCAAGCGGGCGAAAAGCGGGTGTTTCAGGTGCGAGCGGCGGCTTCTTGCTGACGTCGAGAACCTTCCAGTCCACCAGCCCTTCCTGAAAGGCCTCCCTCTGGGGCAGCATGGAGCCGGGGACGCCGAGGGACGAGATCGGTAGCAGGTCGGGGCTCGCATAGAGACGGGCGTACGGGGAGCGCGTCAAGGCACTGAGCCACATCTCATAGCCGGAGGGGGACCTGGCGCCGTCAGGAATATGGCTGAGGATGCCGCCGACAAGTAGTGCTTGCACCACGCGCGAGGCCACCTCGCACCAGCTAGTGCACTTCTGATAGAGAGACCCGTGCAACCCGAGCACTGCGGGGACAACCTCTTCCCTGAAGTAGAGGAATCAATCACCGTTAAAGGAGCGAGCCGCAAGACTGACCAGGTTCTGTAGATGCCGGGACCGTTGCGCGCTCCACGATATACGACGTACACCGGCACGTCGGTATCATCGACCGGGACGCGGACCTTGCTGTCGAAAAATCGCTGGCGAACGGCCTCCTGGAACCTGGTGGTGCGTCACATCAGCGAGCGAGTCCGTCGGACGTGTAATGATGCTTACCATTCGCCCACCTCGTGCAGCTCCTCCTCGCTCATCATCTCATACATGAGCCGGTCAAACTCTGAGACCGGCAGTCCTTCTGGACCAGCGCAGACCCACCCCGACTTCGCTACGTTCAATCAGTGTATGATGCGGAGGCACTCTCAAAACACTCACCGTGCCGTCGAGCGTCTCTCGCAAGCACGTCCAGAGATTCAGCAGCTTGACGCACGGTCGGCAACGGCCGCCTGTGAGCTGAAAGCGTCGGGGATCCGCGGTAGGTGTAGGTGTCAGGACCCGGCTCGTCATAGCTTGCAGTCGCCATGATGAAGTGGGCAAAGGGTCCGGCTAAGCGGTGAAGAATGAAACGAACGAAGGATGAAACGAGTGGGAAAAAAGAGGACAAGGAGCGGAGGAGCAAAGTGCGAGAGAGTCGGTCTTTTATACGGCTCAGGGACGCGTTTGTAAGCGGTGAGGCAAGCGATGACCTCCAATTGGCCAGGAGGAGTTCTGGGGGTCGAGAGATGCAGCAAAAGCTCACGAAGCGGCAGAAGCGGAAGGTGGTGGTTGGCTGCAAAGGGGAAGGCCGCGCTCGCGCGACAGATTGCATGGCTTTGAGAATGTAAGATCAACCATGAAGACTCCTGGCACCGTCGCGTGTCGAGGGTCCCGCCGCCTTGGCACCCAAATTTGGTCGGCCGTACTCTCATCGCTGTACCACCCAACATTCAGATCGCCTTCGTCGCTGTCTCCGACCTCATCCCCAAGTCCCTCGCCGCGCACGGTACCGCCGCGTCTACGTCCGACAATATGAGCTCGGCGACTGTGTGTCTTCATCTTAAATACGACTCCGGTGAGTCTCGCCAACGCTCGCGTCCTCCCCCACTTCCCGTTTCTGACCCGCCCATGTCTGCTTCTCTTCGTCAGTTCAAGCTCGCACTCCCCAATCTCAAGAAAAGTAAGGCAGCGGTGAAGAGAGGCGGCGGTACGCCCGACAACGACGGCGAAGGCTCTTCTGAGAAGACCGACGCCCGCATCTGGGCTACCGGCCACAAGCTGCGATTCCTCCAGTCTCGCATCGATGCCTGGAAGGAGGCCGGCCAGATGGACGACATCGCGACCTTTTACGACAATGTCACCGCCGCCTGGATTGCGATGTGGGGCTGGGACCTTCCTGCCGACGAGGACGCACCACCCAAGATGGACGAACCTACCGCACAGGACATCGAGGACGCCTTCAGCAAACTGGAGTTGACGTCGGCGGAGGCTCAGGAGCGTCGGAAGGTCTATTACGGGCTTCGTGCAGTGAGTATATATCACTCGCAGTGCCTCACACTCGCTCACTGTTTTTCCAGCGTATTCAACGATGGTTCCGTCATCATGGCCGGAAGTCGTTGAAAGCCCAGAAGGCCGACCCGATCGCGAAGATCCTGGCGGACTTTACGGACACCATCTCGAAGGCCCCTCGTCGTGTTACTCCTGTCCAGTTCTACCAGCGCATGTACCACGAGCAGCGTATCAAGCAGGTAGCGGACAAGGAATTCCAGCAGCTGCGGGCTGATGCATTGGCTGCCGGCCACCCTCCTCCTGCCAAGATCACCGTCGTCAACCAGGTCGCCTTGCGCATGTACAACGCCGAGAGCCAAGACTTCAAGGACCAGCTTGAGCGCGACATGGAGCTCGACTTCCGCGAGCGGATGGCTGCGTATGAGGCCGTATCGTCCAGGAACAAGCAACCTTCCACGCCGGAAGAGTACCACGCGTACGTATCAACTTTCGCCCCTAGATGCGCTCTTCGCTGACGTTATACAGTGAGCTGCAGGCTGCTGGTCACTGGCTGAATGCCTTCGCTGAACATGTTGCAGGACGACTCGGAATGAACGTGTCCGTGTTCCTCGCAGGCCCCATCGGAGAGAATGGTGGTGAGATTGGCGTGCGTTGGTGAGTATCTCTTCACTTCAGAGCGTTCTCGCGTTGACAATCTCTAGTGTCCATGTCGGCAAATCAAGCGGCATTGTACCCAAACTTTGGCCGGACTTCGACGAAGCTGCCTTCAACGTGGTGTCAAAGTCCATGATCCGGTTTGCGCACGCATGCTTCAGTAAGTCTTCATTTCGAGCATGGACAGGACTCTGCTGATTAGACATACAGGTCCCGAGCAGTGTCGCGCCCGGGCTCTTCCTGGCACGGTCCATGAAGATGTCCATGCTGCGGCCGGCGAAGTGGCACCGTCTTCGCCGGTGGATGCTGCGTCATCCATGGGAGTGTTCTCCTCAGTATCCGCCTCCGAAACGCCTACCACAAGCCTTCAAACGACGTCCACAGCCTCGTCCTCTTCACCAAGGCCGACCATCGCTCTTCCGGCAAACACTTCGTCCACCACGTCCCTCCTCTCGCTCGCCGCCGTGCGTACTGCCGCCGAGTCTGCACGCTCATCCCATGCGCCTGGAATGCCGAGCCCTCTACGCCATAGCTCCGTCCCTGTAATGCACGGAAGCCCCATGCAGGCTAGCTTGCTGAACGCACGCAGGTCATCCGCCCCGCCGCCGCAAGTGCCCGCCGGTATGCCGCTCGGCCAGCCTCATGGGGCTCCTCCCTTCGTGCCGGCCAAAGACATCGTCGACGACCGTAATGCACGAGACCGTGACTCCGGACCCCTCCATGCCTCAACGCCTCCGTCTCCAGTGCCGTCGCCTCTGGTCCCGCAGCCTCCATCCTCTCCGTCTCCATCTCCGTCGTCACAGCCCCTTTCCCCGCGACACAGCCCCGAGGCTAACGAGAGCTCGCCCCGGCCCCTCTCGCCGAGCGCGCAACCCTACGTTGCGCACTCCGGCGAGTCGCTCAGCCCTGGTCCTCGCGCGCTAGCTCCTTCTGCCAGCCTCCCCTCATCTGCTTCGCCACCCCCTCCTATCCAAATCGAAGATAGCCCTGCGGAGACATCCAAGATCGTAACGTACCTCGTCGGCGGCGGTGGATGGGGCGCTCGATGGCAAGAGCTTGTAGCGACTTACGTCGCTATTGAACGGCGTGCTGGATTCCAGCCCCGGGGCCGTCTTCCGAGACCAACTCAGGACAGACCTGGAGAGGTCGCCGTGTGGATGAAGTATGCTCGGCAGCTGAGGGATGTGCACATCGAAGATGTTGACGTATTCGCTCAGAAGTGGTCGAGGTGGTGGAAGGCCAACGTTGATGCGCTCCGTCATGAGCTTTCGGGTCCCACGGCTTCGTCTCCGAGTTCCTGGATGCAACTTGCTGTGACGGGCCCTTCTGGCCTCGTCCTCTTCTTGCTTTCTGCCGCATGGTGGGGCGCAGCTGTTCTTGACGGCACGATCGAGCAGCAACAGGCTTGGCTTGACGCCGTCGAGGACATGCTGGATGTGTTCAAGCATGTATTACATGCCTTGGACGACAGCGGCGTGTCGTCCGAGGTACAATCTACCAGGTTAGTTGCTGTGCATCTCATTCATGTCTCATGCTGAACGATTAGCATGCCCTTCAGGAAACGTGCGGGGCAGACAGTTCCCGGAAGCCGCCCAAAGAAGCAGCGCACGTAGTGTTTACTTCGTGCCACGTCGCTGCATGCTGTGATGTCGACCCCAGCATGCCAGTCCTCCCCACGCCTCTGTGTTCTTCCTCGTCTATGGGACCCACGCATCGTTCGCGTACACCCAGTTGTCGGCGCCTCATATGGGCTCCTTGCTTTGGCCTGTTGGCTTGTAGCAGATATGCGCCACTCTCAGAACTCACAAACCAGCGGTCTAGTTAATCGTAGTGAGTTGTTTTTCCTGCAGATCCGGTGGTTGGCCTCGTCAGTCCTCGCTTAGAACATGCTTATGTGTATAGCCCGCCTTGCTTATTTCACCGCCATCTACTAGTTCATCTTGCCCCCAACTACTACACCGCTAATAATACATCATCCTGTATCTTGACGCTCAGCGACTGGATGAAATGCCGTATAATTTGACCTTGCTGCCGGGGACTGTGACTGGCGCGTACAGGGAGACCGACGAGGTCACGTGGTCTTGTTGATCACACGTGCGAATCTCGCTTGTTGCACTCGCACGCTGTGGGCGCTTTCAGTGGAAGTCCTCTTGACCACTACCACGACCGCCACGACCGCCCTACCATCTCCCCCTCCGCTCTTCCAACGTCTCAGACTTCTTCTCTTCTGTTGGTCTCTCTAAAACTCGTGTGCTACCTCTGTCGCTTCGGCCAAACCATACACGCGCCGGTAGAAGACATCTTCGTGTAGGTAGACACAGCCCTTCGACCGCCGTCCTAGCCGGACGGCGGGGGACGCACGAGGGCGGCGACAGCGGCGGCGGCGGCGAGGTCAGCAGCGGCGGCGGGGGACGCACGAGGGCGGCAGCGGCGGCGGAGGACGCGCGAGGTCAGCGAGGGCGGAGGACGCACGAGGGTAGCGAGGGCGGCAGCGGCGGCGCCGACGGTGACGGCGAGGGCGGAGGACGCACGATGGCGGCCGAGGGCGGCGAGGGCGGCAGCGGCGGTGGAGGACGCGCGAGGTCGGCGAGGGTGGCGGCGGCGGCGGCGGCGGCGATGGCAGCGGCGGCGGCGGCGGTGCCGATGGCGACGGCAGAGGACGCACGAGGGCGGTGGCGACGGCAGAGGACGCACGAGGGCAGCGGCGCCGACGGTGACGGTGAGGGCGGAGGACGCGCGAGGTCGGCGAGGGCGGCGAGGGTGGCAGCGGCGGCGGGGGACGCGCGAGGGCGGCAACAGCGGCGGAGGACGCGTGAGGGCGGCGAGGGCGGCGGAGGCGGCGAGGGCGGAGGACGCATGAGGACGACGAGGGCGGCAGCGGCGGCGGCGGCGGTGCCGATGGCGAGGGCAGAGGACGCGTGAGGGCGGCGAGGGCGGCGGAGGCGGCGAGGGCGGAGGACGCATGAGGGCAACGAGGGCGGCAGCGGCGGCGGCGGCGGTGCCGATGGCGACGGCAGAGGACGCACGAGGGCGGCGGTGGCGGTGGCTGCGCAGGGCGCGTCGTGGTGAAGCGCGAGCGCTCAGCAGTCCGTGCATATTTCTGTAGTGTAGAGCAGAGTGGGTACGACGCGTTGGATGACGACGTGTCGCACAAGGCCATTGCAAGGCTAGCTGCATGAGGAGGAAATGCAGCGCCTTGCCTGGCTATTCCCAGGGGGTGACGTGTTCACTGGACTGGGTCTGGTGGGAGGGGCGCCGAAGTTACAGGCTCGCGGCAGGGCGTACGTGGCGTCCTTCGCCTTCGCGAAAGGGTGTTCGGCTGCCTGCTCAGGCAGTGGGGCCCGCACGGGCGTCGGCGGTCGGGGCGGGCCT
>MU277679.1:482325-500912 GCA_022385805.1 Pilatotrama ljubarskyi
GTTCGGCCAGGGTGCCCTTGAGGCGAACGTCGCGATGCGGCAGTGGATCTGAGCGAACAGAGTTCTTCGCAGGTGTTCGCAAGTTCTTCGCGGATGTTCGCAACCGTTCGCGGGTCTTCGCGGGTACTCGGCACGCTCTTCGCAGTCTTGCTGGGCTCAACGCGGACGCGGAGGGACTCGGTGATTCTTCGCAGCTACGCAGTGTTCAATAGCAACTCAGTGTAAGACGCGAACAGTGAAGAGGAAGGCAAAATGCTCAATAAGAAACTCGACGCGGCGAAGTAGCAAACGCAAGGGGGACGCGAACGCGGACGCAGTTAGGGCTCAGTGAGATCTCTGCTCTCGAGAGGGGGGGACGGAATCTGGATTGCTGCGCTGCGAAGCGCGAGTATTTTACATCGGTGCCAAAATGGCGTGCTACGCATATGACACCGGACCGGACTTTCGCGCTGTCGAGCCGGCTGCGAACGCACGGACCTAGCACCGGGGGCATCTTCAGGGCAGGCTGGTGCGAAGGACTTCGCTCCCCAAACGCCTGGTCATCCACCGGGTTCTGCGCAATGGCTGCACACTGGGTTTCTCTTGGGACTTTGCGATCCGTTGCGGAGGCTGTGAAGCCGCGAGGGCCTGCAAAGCTGCGAAGAACTGCGAAGAACAGCGAAGGACAGCGAAGATGAGCGAAGATGCGCGAAGGGAGCGGCTTCGGTGCTCCGCGGCCTCGTGCGCGGCGTGGGGTCGCATCAACGCACAAGCTGTGGACTCAGCGTTCGCGACTGGCTCGTGTCATCCAGGCTCGACTGTCATCGACTCGGGGACGTCCTCACACGTTCACTCCATCAGGTCTGACTTCGTCGAGGTCAAGAAGAGTTCCACATCTATTCACGGATTCGGCAACGGCAAGGCAAAGATCTCTGGCCATGGTGAAGCCCAGCTCATAGCGAGCATGCCGGACTCCCGTGGTTGTGCACGCCTACGCCTCAAGGGCACTTGCTATGCCCCAAACACCTCACCCAGCCTCATCTCCGTCTCGTGCCTCGATAATGCGAACTGCTACACGCTGTTTGGCAAGGGCCGCTGCGTTACGTTCGAGAGGGCTGACGGTGGTGAACTCCTTCGCACCGCTCTATCGAGCAGCAAGGTCGTTCTAACGGGTACCCTCGGTCCTGACCGGCTCTACCACCTCGACG
The DNA here is from genome assembly GCA_022385805.1 of Pilatotrama ljubarskyi. Taxonomy (NCBI): domain Eukaryota; kingdom Fungi; phylum Basidiomycota; class Agaricomycetes; order Polyporales; family Polyporaceae; genus Pilatotrama; species Pilatotrama ljubarskyi. Next base: position 483,513 of record MU277679.1, read on the forward strand.
TCCCTGACGACTTCTCCAACCTCACCTCCGAGTATCCCCACGCCCGTCTCGGGGCGTTACATCGGAACCTTGCCCACCTCTCCTATCCTGTACTCATACGGATGATCAAGAAGGGTTGGATACAGGGCGTCAAGCTTACCCAAGTATGAGCTCAATGCTCCGCCCCCCTCCTGCTCTTCATGCATCAAGGGCAAGATGACTCGTGCTTTGTTCCCGCCGTCTCCAAACAGCCGGGCGAAGTGCGAGCTCGACTACGTCTCCACCGACCTTTGGGGTAAAGGTCAGGTCGAAACCCCGAGTGGTAAACGTTACTTGATGACGTTCATGGACCATTGGTCCCGCTGGCTTTGGGTCGCTTTCCTGCGACACAAGTCAGATGCATTCATGGCTTTCAAGGAGTGGCTCATGCTCGTCGAGCGCGAGATCGGAAGGAAGCTCAAGACCCTCTGCACGGACAACGGCGGCAAGTACATCTCGAAGGAGTTCACGAGCTACTGCAAGGAGAAGGGCATCCGACTCGAGACAACATCTGCACGCACACCCGAGCAAAACGGTATCGCAGAACGCCAGAACAGGAGCGTTTTCGAGCGCGTGCGTGTCATCCTGATCGAGTGCGGTCTCCCTCTCTACCTTTGGGCAGAGGCGGTGAACTACGTCGTCTACACGAAGAACCGCAACCCTTCGTTAGCCCTTGGTGGACTGTCCCCTTTCCAGGTACGTTTCAACCGGGTGCCGAAGGCTCAGTTCTTCCACCGCTTTGGTTGCCGCACTTTTGTCTACAATGACCGCCCGGACCAACAGAAGCTGGACCCCCGGGCTCACGAAGGCATGTTTGTTGGGTATGCCGACACTCAGAAGGCATACCGGGTCTACTTCCCCGCAACTTGGAAGCTTGTCACCTCTGTTCATGTTCGTTTCAATGACGACATGAATGGTATGGTGGACATTGCGTCCGAGGGGGAGCATGACTACGACTCGCTCTTTGAACTCGACAACGAGGAGTCAAGCGGCCGCAAGTCCTCCATTATGGCTGCTCCTGCTCCTATCCCTGCCCCCACTCCTGCTCCTACCCTTCCTGAACCTCTCCCTGATGTTCCACCCCCTGCACTGGATGCACCAGCCGCTGTTTCAAAACCTCGAGGACGCCCGAAGGGCTCCAAGAACAAGAAAGGTGGTGAACCAACGCACCATTCTCAGCGTGTCCAAGACCGTGCTGCTGCGAATGCAGCTGGAGCTCCTGTTGCTGCTGCCCCAGTGGCTGCTGCTCCAGTTGAAGATCCAGCTGCACCGGACGCAGGGGGAGCACCCCTCAATGTCGAGGATGACCACCATGAAGGCGACTCATTCGGCTCGGACCTCACTGAACTCCCGGACGAGCCTGACCTCTCCTTCCTCCTCGACTACTCCTTCTCTGTCCATGGTGATGAACCGAGGACATACGAGGAAGCAATGGCTTCTCCTGATGCGCACGAATGGGAAGCCGCCATGCAGAAGGAACTGGAGTTGATTGCTGCATTGGATAGCTTCGAGCTCACCGAGCTGCCGCCAGGACGTAAAGCCATTGGATCGTGCTGGGTTTACAACATCAAGCGCGATCCGGATGGTAACATCCTCCGCTACAAGGCACATCTCGTTGCGCAAGGCTTCACGCAGCAGCCTGGCATTGACTTCAAGGAGACGTTCGCCCCTGTCGCACGACCTGAGTCCATCTGAGCGATATGTGCCTTCATCGCCCAGTGCGATGGAGTTGCTCATGTTGTTGATGTTGACTCCGCTTTTCTGAATAGCGAAATCCCAGAAGATCAGGAGGTGTACATCAAACAGCCTCCTGGCTTCACTCAGAAGGGCAAGGAGTCACTCGTCTGGCTACTGCGCAAGGCACTCTACGGTCTCAAGCAATCTGGCTACCTGTGGTATCAGAAGCTCAAGTCCATTCTCCTCAGGCTAGGCTTCAAGGTCAGCCGTGCCGACCCATGCGTCTTCTACAAGTTCCTCGCAGACGACTTCTCTTTCATCACATCCCATGTCGATGACCTCGGGCTGTTCTGTTCCAAGCTCCAGGTTGTCAAGACTCTTAAGGCCGACCTTGCACAGCATGTCCCTATCAAGGACCTCGGTGAAATCTCGGTGCTACTGGGTGTGAAGATTACTCGGAACCCTCGTGACCGCACCATCTCCTTCTCGCATGCGCACAAGATCGATGCTGCCTTGAAGGACTTTGGCTTTGCCAACGTCAAGCCTGTCTCATCGCCCATGGTCGTCGGCCAGAAGTTGTCCATCAAACAGGCTCCAAGCATGCCTGAGGACATCAAGTTCATGCGAGGAGTCAAGTGCATGTCCGCAGTCGGCACCCTCATGCACATCGCAGTCCATACAAGGCCCAACATTGCCAAAGCCGTCCAGAACGTCGCACAGTTCATGGCCAACCCGGGCCATTCCCATTGTTATGCCGTCAAGCGCATCTTCCAGTACCTGAAGGCAACGCAAGACTTTGTGCTCACAGTTGGTGGTGGCGACTCCACAGCCCCTGTTGCCTACTGTGACGCTGACTGGGGTAATAACCCGGACTCTCCTCGGTCGACGTCAGAGTACACGGTTTTCCTTGGACGCGGAGTCATGTCTTGGTCTGTGAAGAAACAGACCATCATCTCGCTGTCTACTGGGGAAGCTGAATACTATGCGGCCGTCCATTGTGGCCGCGAGGTCTGCTGGACGGGTAGAAAATCCTAGGGTAGGCAGGGACGCGAGCAAGCCGACGAGCACGATCGAGCAGGATTTTCTGGTATTGTGGATACCCCGTCCAAGCGTGTGAGGGTACAAAACAGGCGACGGACGACCAAACTCCCACTACCAATAAAGTTCCCACTCCGCCACTCTCCGACGGCAGTTGCCGCCCAAACCCAAACTTGCATCAGGATGCACCAGCTCTTCATGGAGCTTGCCCTCATCCCATCTCCTCGTCCTCCTCCCATTGCTTTCCATATCGACAGCACCTCCGCGATCTGGATGATCAACAATCCTGACAAGGTCACGGCACGGACAAAGCATGTCAATGTGGCCTATCATTGGGTCCGCGAGATCGCTCGGGCACGGTTGATTGAAACTGTGTACATTCCTAGCGAGGATAATGTTGCGGACATCTTCACAAAGGCTCTGCCTCCTCCGCAACACCAAAGGCTCACAAAGATGCTAGGCTTAGGACCGGCTACTCCATGCGTATCTCGTTGAGGGGGAGTGTTGAGACGTACAATACAACTCCATACTTACTCACTTAGTATACAATAGTTATTGTCTCTTTTGGACCTTAAACGTACACTTACACTCTTTAGTTTTCTCTGCTTACTCTTCGGCATCTCCCACAGGCTCGTACACCTCGCCTGCATCTCTGCTTCTTTTCCTCAGTCGTTTTCCCACCGACTGAGGTATGCCGCTCATTCACTCGTCTAGCATTCTCGTTACTGACTATGATACCATAGCATCCGCTGACGCAGGCTGCTATTAAATTCAACCTTCACTCGCTATTGAGAAGTCATTCAGTGATGGATTGACCCTTCCTTCATGCCTTGCCTGACAAAATATGATGTATCATATATCAATAGAACACTGCTTTTGAGCTGAATCTGATGGTAGTAAGTGTGCACTTACACAGTAAGAATTGCATCTACAATCCGCACTTAGAGTTTGTGTGTCCCTAGTAGTAAGATGCAACCAAGTTCCCTCCTTTTTCATTGTTAAATCAACACAAGATCTATGGCTCAGCGATATTCTGTGTGTTGTTGTCTAAACATCACATGAACAGATGCAATACACCTGTTCTTTATCTCACTGTGAACTCATGTTCAGCTTTGTTTCACCTATCTTTTAGGTCAAATTGCATTTGTATCATCACTATAGTCCCATCTTCAGCTTCCTATCTCTGCTAGTCAGGGTTGAGACACTTCGCTAACACTCAGATGTGCAATGCACGCTGCATTGCGTGCCCAGCGCGCTAGCCAGAGAGCTAGGGTTATATAGGCGCCCAAGCAATGCATTACAAACAGTGTTGAAGTGAGTAAGCGCCACAAGCTAAGTAGTCTACAATTCTAACTCTAAAATTTCTAATGAAAACAACACCTAACCCCAGTGTTTGTAGTGTTTGTGGCAGTGCAAAATGCTTACTTTCACATTTCGGAGTTTCAATTTTTATGTTCCCACGGGGTCTTGTAGAATTAGCTGAGGTGCGGAAGCTCGCTGCATAATAAACGATTTCTTCGTACCTCATCAATCGTAAAACTGCGCTTATAAGTGTTACATCCTGTGCACCCACCTTCTTCTCCGGTTTAACTCCGCATTTTCCGGACTTAACTCCGGCCATTAACTCCGCATTTTCTGGACCTAACTCCGGACTTATTTCCCCATTCTGACTTCACTACATTCTCCTTATACTAGTACTCCGCTTTTCTGGATGCTCCGCATTTTCGGACTACAACTCCGCTTTTCCGGACTACAACTCCGCATTTTCTCCGAAGTTCAGTCTTATGTCTCAGATTGCATTATTCCTTCACAATGGGCTTATCGTCTTCATCCCGGAACCCCTCTTCCGTCCTTCTCCTTATTGTTTGCATTCACAATAAGGCTTACTTCTATATATACTGAGCTGGTATGTCGTAGCTACTCAGTTTGGATACTTGTTGTACTTCTTGTCATTGCTGTGATCCTGCAATCAACTTGTGTCTTGTCCTCAATTCCGCTCCTTGTCTCCAAGTCTGCTCCAACTCTGAGACGTACTCTGCTCCAACTCCGGACGTACTCCACCCCCATCCTCTAGTCCGAAATTGAGGACACCCCAGAAGGTTCTCAGGGCGTTGCTAATAGCTTCGCGGAAGTCCTCACCCTTGCTGTGCCTCCGCCTGGACGTTCTCAACTCCAAAGTCTGCATTTTTGAACTCCGCACCTCCAACTCCGAACTTAACGCCAGCACGTCCCTAACAGATACTGACTCACTTGAGTGTGGTGGAGATGTGAATGAAGAATGGACTTGATCTAATATATCCTAAGTCTTGCTGGACCTTGAAAGTCTGGAAAGAATTTTCCCTATACTGCTACATTTGTGCTGTCTCTCCCTTACTGTCTGGTGGTATGCATATATATTTGCTTGTGCCTGGCTGTGGATCAGTAGTTGTTGTTATGTCCCAGATGGACCCCAACTAATTTGATGAAACTTGCTGACTGTTCTGCTGGCTGCTGTTGCTGGTGCTGGTGCATGTACTGAACTAATGCTGCCGTGGCTGGTGCTGGTGCTGATACTGTACTTGCTGCTATACTGAAGCTTGGCTGAGCTTCAAGACTACTTGAGAGTTGGTAACCTATAAATTCTATACCTTAAGCTGGTATTTATACCTTTTGCTTAGGCCATGGCAATGAGTATATACATGAGTCAGCTGCTGACCAATCCTAGTCCGGCACTATTCTACACCCTTCCATAGCCTTTTTTCCACTAATCATCCCTTCAATCTGTATTATTCTTACTTGTCAATGCTATGAGAGACCGTGCCCAAACAATAACACAATCCAACAACTGGGCCAAAAGGTCACTATGCTGAGGCTATCAGTATAGTTGTTCAAATCTATATAAGCAGTTCCCAATGTCATACATGCCACTCCAGCATGGATTATGACAGATCTTCCTGACACCTGTCAGCAGTCAGCTGGCATTGTGCTTCTAGAACTGGGTGTCTTGTGACTGATTCTGAAAAGCTCTTCTGCCTTCTGGACATCTTTGGCTGATTAGAGGCACAGTAAGAACCTTTCTGGAGTATTCTGGCAATTTCTCTGGGTATATGGACCTTTTGTAGCACCCTTCCCTGACTTACCAGCAGATGTTGATTATCTCTATAAGCTCCTAGGGTATTCTGTTGTGTTATCGGGGTCAGACTGCTGGGTGCTTCTGTTTTTGGTCTATGAGAGGCCCTGTCACTTTGACCTGCCCATGTGCCATCCTGTTTGGTGCATGACAGTGCAAAACAATTTTAAATATTCTGAGAGTCTATGAGGGTCCTCTTATTTAGGGTGAAATAAGATATCATACAATAACTAGAAGCTTCCCATACCAGAGCTCTGGCATGCTAGTAGTGTGGCATACCATTGTAAACCCACACCAGAGATGTACTCCAGCATGAAGTGTGTCAAGCAAGTGAGTAGTGATTGTTCAACTATGGTATGGATTGAATGTCTTAGACCACAGGAGTTCTTACATGCCATCACTTTGAGTATGCTGACCATAAATGACTTTTTAGACTGTTGGACTCTGTTGAAGCTGTGAGCAGATAAACGTTCTATAGAGCCCTTTTGATGGTGCATAGTGATAGTATAGTCACCATGACTTATCTGATGACCATTGACAGGGGCTCAGCCAATGTGTCAGAGACTGTTGCATTGTGAATGGCTGGGGCCTTGGAGATCTGGTGACTTAGAATCTGATTGATTTATAGCCAGATTTGACCACAGCATAATAGCTTAGTGATTTAAAGCACCACAGCACCTACTGGAAGTTGCTAATTTGAACACGGCTTGTACCAGTTTTCGGGTAAGCCACACACTACTTGTATCACTGTTTCCATGATTGAGTTTTACTGAACACAGATGCACATAGCTCCAGAATCATGCTGTTACAGTCTCGTTATTTGTCCTTGGAACACTATGGTTCCTCAGGATACATGATTATTTCCTGTTCCTCCTGTATTTTCTTGAGCATCCAAATGAATTCAATGTTCTATAACACCTTCAGGTGCCAAGCTGGTAAATCCTGAGCCAGAAATGTCACAACGTGCAACTTACAATTCAGTCAGACATGCAGAATTCTGCTGCTTGAGAAGTCTTGTGCATCCCTAGGATGCAATTTGTGCTATAAACTATTGAGATAATGTAGGCAAGTTCCCTCACATACACGCTGGGGCGAGCCAGATGTCGGACCGGTATCTGAAATCCAAGACACTGGTTGGGTGTGTGACTAATACCGGACCGTTGACTTTCGCGTGTTTACCGACAGATGTCTGATGCCAAACACCCAACCATCCTGTGCCAGATGTCGGGCAGATATCTGGGATTACGTGGGACTCTCAAAAAAAGCACAATCAATGATTTGAACCAGCAGACCCATGATCAGAGCACGGGTGTGGAACCACTGAGCCATGAGGGCTTTCTGCGTAAATATGCTTGAGCGATATACCGTGTTCTTCCAATGTTGGTACTGGGGTTATCCAGGTCATTCCACCATTTGTAGTGCTCAGGTTATGTTATATAGTACAGCTGTGAGGGTTTGATTTGCAAGAGATGTAGCTGAAGTCTCCCAGTGCAATGAATGATAGGAGCACCAATGCTATGAAGGGTGTGCACCATGGGACCCGGACTTAGGATTTTTGTGAAGTGTGGGCTTATTAAGCTCTATATACTCTATGCATTATATCCTAGACCTCAAAGCTCTGATGGTGCAGCGGTCAAAGGGTGGTGGACAGTCCCTTTGAAGCTGGGTTCGAGTCCTCAACGTGCTTTTCTTTTTCAAGCGATCGTACGTAAAGCCAGATACCAGCCGGATATCTGGCGCACACCGCACCAATGCCCGGCGCTATATATTGACCCATTGGCGGGAATCAAATATCGAGCCGACCCCCGCGGGCAGACATTGGACAGATGTCTGCTCTGCATCAGCCGGGTATCTGGCACGGATCGGCTCGATGAAATCTGACCAGATACCGGATCGATACCTGGGTCGTCTGGGCGTGTACTGAAGGATATCTCAAGCCAGTTCTTTGTGTTCCTCTCTCTTTGGCCATAGGTGAGGCTGCTGTAGATGAGCAGCTTGAACACATCCCTCAGACAAGTGCTACAGTGGGAAAGTTGCCCATTTGAGCCATCAGCATTGCTTGGCATGTCTAGATTTCAGGCATCAAAGAGTTTACCAAGCACTCAGGAAGATTCAATAAGATATGTTGGGAAAGATGCTTGTCAATTCTGCCAGTGTTTGTGGTGTGGCACTCGAAAAGAACTATATAGGTACATAAATTCACTTGTTATGGAATCTTGCCACCCCATATATGTGAAAGGGCAAGGAGGAAAGTAGGGACACCAACAAAGATTTGGGTGTACCAAGCACCCATATAAGACACTAAAGGCATTGAGGTGGTGAAAGTGCCACAGTTTTCACAAGATTTGGCCTCAAGTTGATCAGCTTGCTGTATACTATCACATGGTCAGAGGGCAGATATCCATGGAACCTCAGTCAAGGATGCTACATATGAGAGAATGAATATAGTAGTCTTAATACTTCAGGGTCAGGTTGAGTAAAATGTCTAAGGCCTCCTATGAGAGGTGCAGGTATGAAAGGACTTGGGTTCAGACCTATGCAGTGGGAATGACTTAAACTTATACCTAGAGTGACTTCTGTCATTGAGTTTTCTGCTCTATGAGTGGTGTTGTAGTCAGAAGAGACCTTCAGTAATACATGATGAAGCCAGCTATAAGCACCCCGTTGTAAAAGAGCTAGAGTGTTAGGGACGTGCTGGTGTTAAGTCTGGAGTTGGGGATGCAGACTACAAAAATGCAGACTTTGGAGTTGAGGACGTCCGGATGGAGACACAGCAAAAGTGAGGACTTCCGCAAAGCTATTAGCAATGCGCCTGAGAACCTCCTGGGGTGTTCTCTATCTTGGACTAGAGGTGGAGCTGGAGTATGTCCGGAGTTGGAGCGGAATTTGAGGACAAGACACAAGTTGTGATTGCAGGATCACGGCAATGACAAGAAGTACAACAAGTATCCAAACTGAGTAGCTACGGCATACCAGCTCAGTATATATTGAAGTAAGCCTTATTGTGAATGCAAAACAATAAGAAGAAGGACGGAAGAGGAGTCCTGGGATGAAGACAATAAGCCTATTGTGAAGGAATGGCGCAATCTGAGACATAAAACTGAACTTTGGAGAAAATGCGGAGTCATAGTCTGGAAAAGCAGAGTAAAAGTCCGGAAAAGCGGACTACAAGTATGGGAAAAATGTATTGAAGTCAGAATGGGGAGATAAGTCCGGAGTTAGGTCTGGAAAATGCGGAGTTAATGGCTGGAGTTAAGTCCAGAAAATGCGGAGTTAGACTGAAGAAGAAGGTGGGTGCACAGGATGTAACATAGAGCTTGAGCGAGATAATGAGTGCAGCTTTATGAATGAAATATCACTGGGTCTGTGAGGTCTATGAGTGCACCATGAGATGGACAATTACCCACTGGCAAGTTGTTAGTGACTGTGCAGGGTTAAGACTGCAGTCCGGGATCAGAACAGATCGGATTCCGATCGTAGTCTGATACGGGATGAGAACTATGTGAAACAATTAGTAACACAACTGAGAGTCTAGGTCCTCACTTTAGTACATGAGTAATTTATTAGTTCCAAGGTCAGAACCATCAGATCAGATGGAGGTAGATTAGACTGAGGCTGATCCCAGCTCTCAGAGCCAGAAGTTGACATGACGTTGTGAATGTGACGGCATTCATCAATGGCACTTGGGGAGCCTTGAGCCAGAAATGAGACGAAGGAGTCGGAATGGGGGTTGAAGGGGTCGGAGTCTGGGTCAGAGGATCTGGAGGGTTTACACGATGTGTCGTCAGTGTGGTACGGAAATGGATGCTATGCTTCTGCCAGTCAATCAACAGATTGTATTTGGGGAGCCAGTTGTATCCCAGAACAGCAGAGATAGACCTATTGAATGGAGTGACATAGAAGTCGACAGAAAAGTATTCTCCCGAAAAAAATGTAGTGGAAGGGAAACGGACTCAGTGATGTTATGATCAGACAAGCTGTTGAACAGTAGTCATTAGAGGGGAGGAGTTGGGGTGGTCGGAACGTTATGTTCCCAAACAAAACCAGTGTCCAGGAAGCAATGAGTGGAGCCCAAATCCAGGAGTGTAGGGAAGGGAGTCAGAACTGAATCAGAATAGAGTTCGAGGATGAAGGACAGGGGGTTGAAATGAACAGACATGTTCAATTGAATCACCATGTCCGCGCAGGGGGGTATCAATGCAGTCCTCTTGCATGACAGTGGAGGGCTGCGGACTAGCTTTTTGCTATCGGAGTCAGCAAGTGCGGCTGCTCAGCCTCTGAGCTTGGAGTCTCAGCAGTTTGAGCAGCCTGAGCTTTGAAAGGAGGGTTCTTCTTGGGGCGATCATGGACAGTGTGTCTGGTGCCAGCACAGAAGAGGCATAGCTTTTGGTCGAAGTGCCTCTGATGCTCCTCCTGGCTAAGCTTACCATCTGTTCCTAACTTATTGGCATAAGGCTTCAGAGTGGGTTTCGAAGTGGCCTTCAGAGAGGATCCGGAAGCCTTGGATGTGGGTTGTGGGGTGCGAGGTGATTTATATTTGGACGGGGTGGACTTCTGCTCTAAGTGGGCCCTGTTCCCCAAGCTCAGAGCCTCACGGGACTGCTCGGCCTTACGTTTTCAGTATCAGCGAGAACATCCCACCCGCTGGGATAGACCCAGTCCATTAGACTCCAGTGGACTCCCATGGTCGCATGATCTCCTGTCGACAACTCCATGGACAACTCTCACCAAATTTGCAAGCTTCATAGCTGTATTGGTTCAATCCTCACAAAATCAATATTATGTCCCCAAAAATAAATGTAATACATGCAGATGAATAGTAAGTATGTCAGAATGTTGATTGCTTTGACCACCTACCTAAGATCATAGATTAAATGAATACAAACACCCGTGAGAGATAAGACCAGATGTTACCATAACAGGAGCTTACTACAAGGGTGGGAGATATGTTATAATGCATTCATGCTGCCTGTCTCAGGCTCATGAAAAAGAATTGACACCAGATGAGTAGACCTGCTTAGTGAGAAGCGCCGCCAATGCAGTAGTTATATAAATGCTGAATGTCCGATAGACGCCAGTGAGATATACTGTAGATGTGTCCTGCCACACAGATGGCAGGTAGGCAAGACTACTAAGCTATGCATTATAGACTTAGATGCTTGAATTCGAAGTGCAGTGAGCATGGCGGCAGTCCTGGAGTGTCCTCTATCTTATCACATTTGTTTGTCAAGTCACGCCCCTCATGGGAGTCTGATGGACTCCATTGGACCGGCATGGTCCCAGCAGGTGGAATGCTTTGGTATTGGTTGGGTTCCATTGAGGTCATCCAGCTTGCCTACTTCACTGATGCAGTCCTTGAGGTGGGCTGGAAGATCCTTGTAAAACTGGTATCAGAGGGCAGCAGGACCCCAGTGAACCTGAGCCATGAGCCTGCTGAACTGCGTGATGTGTTTTGCAAGTTTGTGAGATTCTGACATGCAGAGGTTCTCCGGCTCGTGTTTTGCTGTTTTGATGAAATTGTACAGACCAAAATTGACCTGGAGCTTTTCCTGGAGACTTTGTAGTCAGAGAGGAAGAGGGGTGGATTGTAAGATTCTTGCTCTAGTAGATAGGGTTCAAAGTACTGGAGTATCATGCCCCAAAGGTAGGAGATGGTGTAGGTGACCTTCCGCTCATCGGTGTTGAACGCCTGAGGGCGGGACTTGAACATCAGTTCAAGCTGAACAAAGAACAACTAGAGTTTGGTTGGGTCGGAACCATTGAATTGGTCCATGTCCCAGGCATTGCCTTTGTCCAAAGTGGAGGTGTCAGCGGCGGGACAGGACATACTTTGAGTAAGTAGTTGGGCCATCATAGTGATAGCCCTAGCCAAGTTGCTACTAGGGTCGGAGGCAGATACAGGGGTACGGAGGTAACAGAGGTGGCTTGGAAGCCGTGTCCGGAATGGTATCAGCTACCGGTTTGGGTGTCATCCTCTGGTTCTCTTGGGGACCTGAGGGATCCGAAATGGGTTTAAATAGGAATAGGTTGGTGTCTACGGATTCCACAGGTACCAGAGAGTCGAATAAACTATTATTGGTTGTCAGTAGACCTTGGTAGGAGTCCTCTGTTAGGACGCGTGCCGTAGTCGGCGAGCGGACGGTGTATCGGAGTTCCGGAGTTCCGGACGGAGTCCGGCTACGACACGGGGGGTGGGGACTTCGGCGAAGTTATTAACAACGCCCTGAGCGATCTCGTCTAGTGTCCCCTATTTACAAGAGGGCACCGACAAGGAGGCGGGGGATGGACGGGGTTCCGACGGAGTTACGGAAAGGAAGGGGAGTGGATTGCGGATAAGTACGGAGGAATCCGAGAGTAAGCCGGTAAGTAACGCGGTAACAACGAGGTGTCCGAACTGAGGCAAATGCTACTACCAGCTCGGCTATTTATACTAAGTGACCCCGACAGATAAGGAAGGGCCCTACGTCATAGTCGTCGGAGTTCCACGAACTCCGAGGCCTAGTGACGCAAGGTAAGGGAAGGGATAAACTGATAAGAAGAGATATGACGTCAACGAAGAAAAAGCGCGAAGACTACTAAGGAAGGAAAGCACGGACGTCCGAGGAAGTCCCGTCCGGAACTCCTGCCGGAGTCCCGGCAGAGGTCACGTTCCCTGGTGGCACGGGTCGTGACATCCTCGGAGTAACAAGTCCTTGGTCATTGGCAACTCTTTGGGCAGTGAAGCCACGAAAGGTTTCAGCAGTTCCAGACATTAAACTCTTAGAAACAGTTCTGATATACTGTTAGGAACCATGTGAAGTTAAGACCAGAGTCCAGGATCAGAGAAGATCAAATTCTGATCAGAGTCCAACATGGGATGAGCACTACGCAAAAGTAGTAGTAATGTGGCTGAGAGTCTAGGCCCTTGATTTAGTACACGAGTAATCTATTAGTTCTGAGGTCAGAACCATCAGATTGGATGGAGGTAGATCAGACGGAGGCTGATCCCAGTTGGACACTGGGGATAGAGGTTAACAGAGGACAAGTACAAGTTCACAGAACTTGTCAAGGCAGAGTTTTGGAATCAGGTCGGATTGTAATGATCAGACCAAAGGAGGATGATGCAGAATACTAATCCAAAGATGATACAGAGGGGATCAGAAGGTAGTATGAGATATCTGAACTGAAGAACTACTCTATAAATTCCGAAGCTTATATAGTAAGAAGTAAGTAAGGTTTGGGTTTGTGACAAGTCACTGCAGAGGGGAGATAGGAACGGAATCAGATGCCATAAGGGCCAGAATCGCATGGAGTAAGGGGCAGGTTATTTTCATTGGCGACAATAATGAGTACGTATCAGGTTCCGATCGGAACTATCAAAACTGGAGTGGAACCAGAATTGGAATGGTACTTAGCTGCACAGGTGCTAACAGTATTCCCCCACTAGAACCGAACCCTTGAGGGATGATCTGTGATCTTGGGAAGGATTATATGATTGGAGATGGATTGGGTCAGGGTCGGAACACATAAGAGACTGAGAAATTTCAGAGTCTGACCTTCCTGGCTTTCACCACTACTACCACCATGTCCAGCCAGTACGAAAGTAAGGTATAAAGACAATAAACCTATTGTTTAGAGAACGAACATGAGGCGATGGTGCAATAGTAGTGTGACCAAAGTGGGCGGAGTACAGAGTACAAGAGCGGAGTATGGCAGAGTACAGCGGAGGAGTATGGGTGTGGACTTCGAGTTCGAGCACAGTATGTAACACATATACATGACCCCCAAACAGTCTCAGAAAAGCCTGGGTGTATTGGAAACCTCCTCCAGTATTGCTCCAATGTGGGTAAAAGTGGCAGAAAAGGCTCAGCAAAGGCTCACAAAGGAAACCTTTCCAGCTGCTTTTACGAGGCTTCCATGGAGTCCAGAAAAGGATTCCCTGCTGGGCTTTGTGCTGACTTTTCAGGGGCCGCAAATAATGCAAAGCACATTGTGGAAGCACCTTTTGGACTCTGATTGGACTGATCGAACTCTAAGCCCCACTCTAAACACTGAGACTTACCAATCATTTACTCCCCTACACAGTAAGCTTATCATTATGATCAGTTCTTATCCACTCACTCCATGGTACTTACCTAATAAGACCAGCACTTCTTAGATGAAAGTTCAGTTCAGATATCTTATTAAACACTTGATCTGCTGGTATACTCTTCAGTTACCTCCCTTTACTATTCTGTCTACTCTCTGAAATAACATTACATCCTCTGATCCTTGGTTCAATCTAATTTCACCTAGCTAAGTCCCTTAAGACTTGTCCTTTGGTAACCAGTAACTTGATGTCTACCACTGGCCTCTGATTTGCTCTGACAGTTGTCCAATCTCAAATATAAAAGTAACAATGGTCACACGCTGCCAAATTGGAAAGTTTTTATCACTTTTGGAAGTTGACCTCTCACCCTGCTCTCTTCTCACATTTCAACAATATATCTAAGCCATAGTATCTATTGTGCAGTGTATGCTGACACTTGCCAACGTGTTTTGCACCTCATGACCTGCTGTCTCTAACTGTGCTGGAAGTACACATGACTTGAGTTAGCACCTGTGCAGCTAAGTACCATTCTGATTCCAGTTCCGCTAGTTCCGATTGGAACCTGATACATACTCATCATCATTGGCGAGGACCTCACTGGTATCCCGAAGGCTTACGACGAGTTCGCCGTGTGTTCAGCAAGCCCAAGGCTGACATCTTTCTGGAGCACCAGTCCCAAGATCTTATTACTGTTTGCATAAAGGTTGTAACGTGATGCATTGGCTCTCCAGACTGCATCCTGGATGTCAAAAAATTGTTGCAGCTCACAGAGCTCATGTAAATAGATAATTCTTTTCTCATAAAAAATAAAAGATTTACTGAACTGATTATAAGAGAAATCAAGATTTTTGAGGGACTTTGTACTGAGCCACAGATTTTTTGGGGAGGGATGGCACAGGCAAAGCCATGCCAGTCATGTGATAACCATTTTGCAAATGATAATAAGATGAATCTTGAGAATGGCGGTGTTCCACCTCTCGGACTGATCTATTCCCTCTTCAAAATGGAGCTCGAGACGTTCCGCAAGTACATCAAGAAAAACCTCAACCCAGGGTTTATCTGTCCATTCAACTCCCCATGCAGCTCTCCGGTCCTATTCGTAAAGAAGAAGGATGGCTCACTCTGACTCCGCCTAGACTACCAAGGCTTGAATAAGATCACTCAGAAAGACCACTGCCCCCTTCCGCTGGTTACTGACCTACTAGACACACCTTGCAAAGCTTGGATCTATACCCAGATTGACCTCCAACATGCATACAACCTGGTCTGAATAGCCCCAGAGACGGGTGGAAAACCATATTCTGAACCCGCTACAGCTCTTTTGAATGGCTTGTAATGCTGTTCATGTTGAACTAGGCGCTTAGTAATAGCAGCATAGTCAACCGGTCGCACTTAGTCATAGGTGCTGACGCACGGACAATAGAGTTCGTGGCTGGTAGATACTGGATAGTTCTAGCACAGCCACATGTACAGTAGTATATAAGACCGCTCTCTAGGAGCGGATCTCTAAGTCGCTTTCTACCCTCAATCACTACGTGTGCCTCTACTTAAGTGCTCCACAGGTAAGCTGAGCCTAGCGGGCTTTCCGCTGCGTGCCAAGCCCTGCTCAACAGGTTATGAGCCCTGCTTGATGCCTGAGCATGCGCCCTCGTTGGCTGCAACTCGGTGCTCGCAGCTCAGCCTGATCCCAACATTGCCTTTTGATGGCTCGACGTCATGGAGCACAGCGAGCGCCTTTGTGGCCGCTACTTGACACTGTGCGCCCGCTGTGGCTGCCGTTGTCAAGGGAGCTCTCACCATTGCTGCATAGCGCTGCTATGGCTGCTCTCATTGCGCATGGACATATGCTGACTGTCTGCCTCCACAGAACTCCCTTCATTGCCAACATGTCCAACTAGCTCCAGCAAGTTGTCCCCATCTTCGACGGCGCCGGCTACCAGCGCTGGGCAGACCTCATGAAGGCCTACCTTCAGCAGCAGGAAGTCTGGATCATCGTCAACTCTCCTCCAGGTTTGGGTGCTCCCACACTTGCCCCAGACGGCTCCAACCGCGCTGAGGTCTTCACCTGGGCTCAAGCTGAGTCCAAGGCCCAAGGCAGCATTTGCCTGCGTCTCAACCAGGAGGTCTCCGAGATCATCAAAGGCGAGACCACGGCGAAGGGACTCTGGGATGAGCTCAAGCGGCTCTACGGCAAGACGTCAGCCATGGGGACGTTCAACTTCTTCAAGGCCACCATCAACACCCGTATCCCCGCGAACGAGGACCCTGGTCCCGCTATCGCGAAGATTCAGAGCAATCTGGATCGCCTCGCGAGTGCCGGTCTCAACATCTCGGGCAACCTGTGCGCCCTCATCATTCTGGGCGCCGCACCTCCTCGCTACGAGACCGCTATCCAGCTCTGTCTAAATGACAATGAGCTAGCGGAGCTCACAACGGGCAAAGTGCGGGAGGCCCTCGTTGCCTCATGGGAGGCGACGAACGGCAGACAGCGCTCGCAGCAGAGCACCGGCCCCCAGGCCAGTAAGCTCAGCGCGATCAAGCGCAAGGGGAATGACCCCAACTTCTCGCAGCAGCAGCGCTCCTCCGGGCAGCAGCAGCAGCAGCAGAAGAAGGCCAAGCGCGGCAAGCGCGCCGGCAAAGGCAGCAAGGGCAAGCAGCGCGATGATGGTCATTACGACCACGCGCACCTTGCATCCACGGTCACCGTCGCCACCGACCCATCCGTCGTCGACCCTCGCGCCCTTTTGCGCAAACCGGTCCAAGTCAACGGTCCAGAGGGGGAGTCTAAGTACCCCACTCTCAAGCGCGCCTTCGGTCTTGCTCGCGAGATCGACGTCACCCCCTTCTTCGAGACTCTTCGGACTCTCGAGGACGTCGTTCGCAACGACAAAGGTGAAGGCAGCAGCCGGATCGTCGAGGTCGACTCGGACAGCGACTCACACGCGTCGAAGCGCACTCGCCTCTCTCTGGCAGAGCGCATCGACTGGGTCAGCAACGTCAACCTTGGTGAGGCGATCGACCGCCACCTCAACGATGAGGACGCCGACGAGGACTACGACGTCGCAGTCACTCCAGACAGCGACATCAAGAACGAACTCGCGCGCACTGCCGGACTCGACGAGCAGTACTACAAGCAGATGAGGTCAGTACCCTGCCCTCGCTCTTACAAACAACACGCTAACGCGCTTTCTACAGCTGCAACAACTAGCATGGGGGAGCGTAGTTTACAGTCCCCAGTTTGTATAGTAGCAGAGAATCTATGTCAACATTCGCGCTCGTTCGCTGAGTGTGCTAGATGTAAGGGCAAAGGGAAAGACGTCTCCATTCCCACGTCGATGCACTTCACGTATGAGCTCGACGACTTCATTGAATACGAACCACTCAAAGAGTTTATGCCGCTTAAAACGGCCAATGGATTTACATCCATTACAGGGGCAGGAACGGTCCTTCTGAATTGTCAGACGAACAATCAGACCGTAACTGTGCGCAT
>MU277679.1:503275-637969 GCA_022385805.1 Pilatotrama ljubarskyi
GTCAAGGAATTCCTGCGTATGCGCATCCAGAGAGATGGCCGCAAGATCCGCATAGATCAATGCGCCTATCTGGAGAAAGTGCTTCTGCGATGCGGAATGCAGAACGCGAAGCCTGCGCCTACCCCACTGCCAGCTGGGTACCAACCCAAGCTCAATGAGCAACCGGTAGATCCCACCGTACGTTCCAGGTTCCAGACTGTGATCGGATCCTTGCTGTACATCATGTTAGGTACACGACCTGACATCGCATTTGCCGTGACCAAACTCTCGCAGTTTGCAGTGAACCCTTCGTACGAGCATCTGAGTTACGCGCTGTATATCTGCCGCTATCTCATTGGAACCAGGTCATACTCTCTGGTATACGACGGTGCATCGGGTCTTGGCTTATGCGCATGCACGGACTCCGACTGGGCCTCTGACCCAGTGAAACGACGTTCCCAAACGGGTTACTTCGTGAAGTTGGCGAATGGTATCTTCAGCTGGAATTCGAGAGCGCAGAAGACTGTTGCGCACTCTTCCACTGAAGCTGAGTACATGGCGCTCAGCGACTGTAGCCGCCAAGTAGTCTGGATCCACAACTTGCTTGGCGAGATCAGCTACGAACTCGGACCCATTCTCATCGCCGGTGACAATCAGGGATCGCTCTTCATGAGCTCGAACCCAGTCACTGAAAATCGGTCGAAGCATATTGACATCCGTTACCATGCCATTCGCGACTACATCGAGAATGGACTCGTCGAAGTATTCTACGTCGATGGCAACAATAACCCGGCCGACCTCTTCACGAAGAACTTGGGTCATGTCAAGTTCAACAAATTCAGAGACCAACTCGGCCTTGAGTTTTACGAATCGGCCTAATGGGCTGCTTTCAGCGCCATATGCTCGCGTGCACCCCGTTGCACTTAGTGAGGGGGAGTGTTGAACTAGGTGCTTAGTAATAGCAGCATAGTCAACCGGTCGTACTTAGTCATAGGTGCTGACACACGGACAATAGAGTTCGTGGCTGGTAGATACTGAATAGTTCTAGCACAGCCACATGTACAGTAGTATATAAGACCGCTCACTAGGAGCGGATCTCTAAGTCGCTTTCTACCCTCAACCACTACGTGTGCCTCTACTTAAGTGCTCCACAGGTAAGCTGAGCCTAGCGGGCTTTCCGCTGCATGCCAAGCCCTGCTCAACAGTTCAGACTTTCTGATGCACCAGCTGTGTTCCAGCGATTTGTCAACAAGATCTTTGCCGACCTACCAGACATCTACATTGTTGTTTATCCAGATGATATCCTAGTCTATTCTGACAACAAAAAGGACCACGAGAAACATGTCCGAGAAGTGCTCCAGAGGCTCCAGAAGTACGCCCAAGCAGATAAGTGTGAATTCCACACCAACTCCATCTAGTACCTCAGACACATTCTCTCCGTCTGTGGACTTACCATGGCTGAATCTAAAGTGAAGTCTATCCTGGACTGGCCAGAAATTCAGAAAGTTCAGAATATCCAATCCTTCCTCAGCTTCGCCAACCTGTACCAATGGTTCATTATAACTACTCCGAGATCATAGTTCCGTTGACCAGACTCACTTGGAAGTCCATCCCATGGTCCTTTTCTAAGGACTGCAGAAAGGCCTTTGACAACCTGAAGCAGGCCTTCATCACCGCTCCGGTCCTCCATCATAGGGAACCGCACCAATAAATCACCGTTGAAACCGAGGCTTCTGACCACACTATAGCCAGAATCCTCTCTATCACTACCGAGTCCAGAGAGCTCCACCCTGTCGTGTTCAACTCTTGGACCCTCACCAGTGCCGAGTTGAACTATGATACGCATGATAAGGAGCTCCTTGCTATACTCGAGGCCTTCAAGTCTTGGCGACACTACTTAGAAGGCTCCGGTGTTCCAATAGATGTGGTAACCGACCACAAAAACCTCAAGTATTTCACTACCACAAAACTCCTCTCCCGACAGCAACCTCAGTGGTCCGAGTTCCTCTCCCAGTTCAATCTGATGATCTGGTTCCACCCTGGAAAACTTGGAGCCCAACCAGATGCCCTCACACGCCGCTGGGATGTCTATCCCAAAGAGGGGGAGAGCGACTACTCTGTTGTCAACCCACATAAGGTTCGACCTGTGTTTACTTAAGAACAATTTGCTTCTTCCCTTCATGCCACCTACCTCTGAGAAGCGGCTCTCTGAGCCTCACTCATCCATGATGAGGAGCAGCTTTGGGCTGATATCCTTCTGCCCTGACCTCCAATTCCCTGAATGCGGAGCTGGCCGATGCCACACAAGCACACTCCTGTTGTTCTCGGGACGACCAAGGCTACCTCCCGCTCAATGGTCACATCTATGTTCTGGACATCGGAGACCTCCATCTCCATGTCCTCCAATCCCAGCATGGCCATCCTACCGCTGGTCACTGGGGTCAGAACAAGACCCAAGTGTTAGTCCTTTGTGACTATGTGTGGCCCAGTTTCCGACTATACATCCGAGACTACTGTAAGTCCTGTACCACTTATGCCTGGTCTAAGGTCCCTCACCACCTTCCCTATGGCACACTGAAGCAGCTTTTGATTGTGGAACTGCCTTGGAACTCCATTTCCATGGACCTGATCGAGCAGCTGCCCGACTCCAATGGCTTCACTGCGGTACTTGTGATCGTGGACCACCTCACTAAGCAGTCCAAATTCATTCTGATGGACGGTATGCTGAATGCCCAGCGGCTTGCCAACCTCTTTGTCCTACATGTGTTCTCCAAGCACAGAGTTCTGTTGCACGTTACCTTGGACCGAGGATCAGAGTTTGTCTCTCACTTCTTCCGATCCCTTGAAAAGGTCCTTGACATGTGTCTGCACTGCACCTCTGGGTACCACCCGAAAGGTGATGGACAAACTGAACATGTTCATCAGACCCTCGAACAATACCTCCGGATGTACTGCAATTACCAGCAGGACAACTGGTCCCAACTCCTTCCACTCACAGAATTTGCATATAACAATGCCCTGAATGCCACGACCGGTATATCACTGTTCTTTACTAATAAAGGCTATAACTCTGCAATCTCCGTCAATCCCGAGCACAATATCACTCCGGCCTAAGCCGGGGACTATGCAGTAGACCTGAATGAGCTTCATTCTGCGCTCTTAACCCGCCTCGCTGATGCTCAAGCTCGATACCAGGTCCATGCCAACCGTCATAGGCTCCTGGCCCCAGATTTCCAGGTCGGAGATTCAGTATATGTCTGAGCCAAGTAAATCTGCTCCAGTCGACCCACTAAGAAGCTCTCTGAGAAGTATCTCAGACCATACTATCATCACTCAAGTAGGATCTCATTTCTTCACCCTCTGACTCCCGGAGTCAATGCGTGCTATCCATCTCATGTTCCATGTCTCCCAGCTTGAGCTGGCCACTCCAAATACCATTCCAGGTCGAATCCAGTCTCTGCCGCCTCTGGTAGAGATTGATGGTGAGCCCAAGTACAAAATCTCTGAAATCTTGATTCAAAGGTCAATAAGCCCTGTCAGTCCTGCAGACTCCTCTATCTCGTCCGATGGTTGGGATACAAAGGGACCGACGAGGAAACCTCATGGATTCATGCCACCAAACTTGGAAACATGCAAGAGCTCATCTCGGACTTCCACAGCACGTACCCATCCAAGCCTGAACCACTCTAAATCACTTCACACATTCCCATTTTCTGTCTAATTCTGTTCTTCACTCTGTGTTTCCAGCTACTTTTCTTGTTCCAAGAAAAACTATACTACTTTACAGTCCAATCCCTGTCTACTCCTCCTCTTTCTCTCCTGGCTTCTCTGATCCTGACCCGATTCCGGCTCTGGGCCAGAATACTCTGCCTCTGACTCCGAGTCTTCCACCTCAAACCCCTCCCGGAGCTCCTTCAGCATCTTGCAGAAGTACCAACCGATGTTGGTCCCCTGGCATCACTGGAGCTTCCTGATGTCGGCCTGAAGGCCAGCCATCTCCTGCCGCATCGCCTGCACCTTGATGAGACACGCGTAGAGCAACTCAGTGTTGCTCATATGCATGTCATTGGGCCACAGTGGGTCCTGTCGGGGCAGCTCGGTGTCAGCCACCTTCCGGTCCACCTCCGTCCGTGTTTTGGAGCCAGAAGGCACCAGCATTGCGTCTGGCCCGTCCTCCACCTTCTTTGCCTTCCCCCTCGCCTTCCGAGCCCACTTGGGGACGTCGGGGGCCTCTGCACTGTCGCACCTTCGACCGGACACACTCCCCACACACTGACTTCTGTCTGACGTCCTCCGGGAAGAGGCACACCAGGCCGCTCTTCCAGCACTTGAAGCAGGGAATGCTGTGATTAGGTCAGTACAGGTCTTCGAATTGAACTCAGAAAACTCACGCCGCAAGAACAGTGTATGCCACCAGGGGCGGTTCCTTCCGCTTGCCCTTCCACTGGGGTGTTCTGGCGTTCAAGCCTGGCGAACCCCGTGCCTCTGCCTCTGCCCGCTTCCATGCCTCCTCCTCCTCCGCCCACTTCTGAGCCTCCGCCTTGGCCTTCTCCCTCTCTGCCCTCTTCCACTTCTTCGCAGCAGCCTTCTTTGCCTCAAGGGCAGCCTGCAAGGCCTGCACCTCAGGGTCGTTGTCATCATTGAGGTTGACCGGGATGACTTCAGGTGGGGTTCCTTTATCATTCTGTCTACTCTCCAGTATAACATCCTGTACGGCTATTAATGGTGTCTGACTGACGAACTCGGCATTGGATGGTAGTGAATGACACCAGCCTGATCATAATCCGGACGGGGACCCGTAAAGCTCGAATGGTACTATACAGCGATGCCTCCACCCTGCACAGAAACGTGATCTCAAAGAAAGTGATACAAAGAAGACAAAGCGAAGTGTACATTCTACACCACCGATATCTCCTGAGTAAGCTCAAATGTTGAAAGAACGCCCTTGTCCCCCTTGGTCATGCTCACAACATCATCTCCAACGTCACCAATGCTAGTATGAGGAGGCATCTCCGAGGCTGGGCTGATAGGACCGGATGAGTCAGGAAGGGACGACGTATCAGAGCCGTTGAACATCGGCTCCTGGTGGACGGGGTCATAAGGGGGCCGAGCCGATGTCGCCGAGGACGTGCTCTTTCGACCTGTGAATAAGCTTCCGAACTTGCTAGGAGCGGTCTGCACGGGCGTCGAGGCAGGAGAGGCCATCGTTGATTGTGGAGTAGTCGGTGCACCTTTGCTAGGCTCAGACTCGGCGGACGTCCAGAGCCTGAATCCCCACCGCGACGCTGTGCTTCCCTGTTTGGAATGGGTTGGAGGAGGTGCAGGGGTTCCATTGCCTATCGACGCGGGGATGCCGACATTATTCTCCGCAATGAACGTACGTAGGGCTCGGACGCAGAGCTCTGACGCTTCACGGGCCTCTTGTACCTCGACTAGGTCTCTCTTCGCGTCGTCGAGCTGTTGCTGCATGACCTGAAGTTGCCTGCGGAGCAGCTCGATCTCGATATCGCTGGTTGGCTCCGGCTGCGTTACGGAACCGCGTCCGAAAAGCAAGGAGACGCGGCGATTGTGCGAAGGGGCACGGTCGGTAGGCGTGGCGTCGGGAGACTCGGGAACGTGCTGCGAGCGGGGAGACGGCGGAGGCCACGAGCCAGGTTCCGGGAATGCATTAGCGAGGACGCCGGAGTCAGAGACCGACGAGATCCTGCGGTGTGCCATGCGTCCGGTAGACGAGCCCGTCAACGGCTGGAAAGAAGAGCGACGAGAGGAGGGCGGGCCGCTGAGCGACGCATGGGCAGGGGGAGGTCTTGAGAGATCGAGGGTCAGATTCGAAGCCATGCTCATCCGCTTCTCCGTCTGGAGTCGCATCAGCGCCCGCCTACAGCAAAAGTCTGGGATTGAGGAACACGCCACAGGTCTGATGAGCATAGAGGCGCACCTGCTCTCTTCGACCTTGGTACGCAACATGGAGATGGTCTCCTCATCCTCCTTGCGCTGGTTGGTCGCTGTCTCGAGGTCTGTCTCGAAGCGAATGCACTTCTCGGTGACATGTTCCAAGGCCTCCTTGAGGCCCTGCTCTCGCGTCTGGGCTTCCGCGAGCTGGTCTGCAAGGGTATCACGTTCCTTCGTCACCTCCGCCAAGGAGAGACGAAGCTGGGTAACAATAGAGGCGAGGACGTTGGTATCGAGAGACTGCGGGCGTGGCGGGTTGGGCGAATTGGGCGGAAGGGACTCGTTGTCGAGTTCGCGCTCGAGCTCGAGCGTGAGGTCTATGGAGGTAGGACGGTTCGAGTCGGATCGAAGAAGGATCTGCGGTTCGTCGTCGTGGACGGCGGACATGGCGGGCGAGGACGAAGAGGAGGAGGAGGAGGAGGTCGTGAAACAAGAATAATGGTCGTGAATGGTCGTGGGCGGGTGAAACGCAACCTTGCACTCTGGCGGACGGGACGGCCGCAGCTCGCCCAATCGGGGGCTGTGATAGAGACGGCGATGCAACGCTGCCGCAGCGACAAACGAATGCACTGGGAATATTGCATACACTGCACGCGGCGGATCATCGCACGGCGCACAAGGTTACGGTCAAAGTTCAGGCCCTGCAGTAGCCGCCATCACGCGGCGGGTCAGAGAGTGAGGGCGATCTTTCATTTCGTGGGTCGCATGAACATAAATGTACAGTGAATCCAAGTAAACAGCGATATAGTCTAGCAGGTACAATCCAGGACGTGACCGATCCTCATCCCGTGCACGCAAAACACACTTCTTCGTAACATACACACCTCTTTCCGCTCTTCTACCGCCTAACACATGCCAGTCTTTCGAATGGTTAGCCATGGGTGAGAGGGTCGACGCAGATCACGCCGTCACGCTCGCTCCAGGGATAGCCCCACATGTGCAGCCACTCGCGCACGCCCGTCGCGAGGCGCGTCTTCGAGGCACCACGAGCAGGGTCTTGGGTACCAGTATGCTTCTCCTCGCCTACGATGAGATAGGCTGGATAGCTTGTCAGGGACACGTTCATCGTCATGAAAGCAGACGACTCACCGAGCCCGTAGAAGTGTTCTCTTTCCAGCTATCGGGATCCACGAGTCAGCGTACAAGACTCTGCAAAAAGCTCCACAACACGTACTGCGAGCAGGAACTCCTCCAACACCTCAGTAGCCTCTGCAGCATGAAGACCATGCAGGTCGAGCATAGCTTCCGTCCTCTCTTCTGGCGTCAGCTTCGTGTCTCCACCTATCGACTGGCTGGCAATTCCCAGCATGACACCGAGGCCGGCTCCACAGATACGGCCGCGCACAGACCGGTCACCCGGATCGTCTGACCAACTCGCGTCGCGCCCGCGGACGGCCTGCTCAGCGAGCCGCGCACGCTCTCTGACAAGCTTGCCAGCCGCCTCGACCATTTCAGCCGCCATCTTAGCGTTCAAGTCGTGGCCTTCACGGCTGAAGCGCTTCGCGGCCGCTCCATCGCCGCGGCGCCAGGCGTCCGCTGCGCGGGACAAGCACGCGTTCCTCGCGGCACCGAGTCGGAGAGCCCTGAAAGATGTGAGAAAGCGTCGCACGTTCATGACAACGAAGATCCCACCTTTGACGATATGCCATATACAGTTTGTTGACTGCCTCTCCCGTGGGTAGCGTAGGGAGCAACGTGGGCGGCCTGAGTTTGATTCGTGGCGATGGCTTGGGCGCGACGATAGCGGTGTTCGGATGCAGGGGCTCCGCAGAGGTGCCCATTGCCTCCCTTCGAGCTGCAAGCGTAGCTGGGTCCTTCGGTACTTGAGCCTGAGGAGCAGGCCTCTTAACCGCAGCGGCGAACCGAGTACGACTAGGATCGTAAGAGCCGTCACCCCGGCCAAATCCGTATCCACCGCGACGGTCACCGTTATCTCTTCCGACTGCGTGATGGAGCGCCGGAAACTCGTCGAGCGGGGCACCTTGCTTGGACTCCTGCTGGCCGTTGTGAACGTCCATGCGTGACATGGCACTGTTTAGCCCGGACATATCGATTTCTTGAGGGAGATGATGCAGGAACTCGCACGTATCACCCTTGGCGCAAGTTCCCCGGAGCCAGAATCGACAGAGTGCGCGCTCAAGATCGTGACTGCAACATAGTCAACGCCAGAGGCTCATAGAGAACTCAGCTGGAGACTCACCTGAAACGACAGTCCGCTCTAAGGCATTCCCCGGCGAGAAAGTACCTGCAGACACGATTTCCGCCCGGAGCAGGGCGGCCATTGACGAAGCGACCACCGCTTCGGCCCTGCGGTCCGTGAAAAGCGGCCCTTCCTCCACGCACAGGACCGGCATTGGCATCTCGCTGAACGACCATTACCCTGTTGCCGACCGATTGCACTCGAGGCTGCGAGGGCGTGGGATGGCTTGGTAACGAGCGGTCTATCAGCCAGTTCATTGCTCGCTCGAAGTCGTAGCCGTTCGCTGCCAATGCTTCCTCGAGCTCGGAAGGCGCAAGAGTCGCGCCGAAGACGGAGCTTAGCACGTCGAATGGTGTCATACCGTCTGTTAGCATAGCAGCGACTTCCGGGTCCATATCTTCATCCTGCTTTTGGTTCGACTGGACGCCATATGGGTGGCCATTGTGGTCCATAGTACCCCCGAAGACGTGATGAAAAGGAGAGTCATCCGCGGACAGGGACGAGCTGGAGATAGGCGAATTACCCCACAACAGTTCGTCTGAAGTAGAAGAGTGGAACGATCGGGGGATAGGGCGGGCGGCGAAGGGGTCAAACGGGTCATCGTCATCATCGTGCTCGTCCGGACGCATTGATGAGCGCAGGGATGAATTCGGAGTGATCGCTGTGGGCAGCAGAGAACTGTCCGGGGTCAAGGGAGCGGCAATGGCCAGCTTCGACGTGGGGCGTGAAGGAGGGGCCCACAAGTCAGGAGAGGGCGTATCCGGGCGGAGCGCAGCGAGCGAGCCAGGGTTTGACGACGCAGCAGAGAGGGGCCTTGGG
Organism: Pilatotrama ljubarskyi; assembly: GCA_022385805.1. NCBI lineage: Eukaryota > Fungi > Basidiomycota > Agaricomycetes > Polyporales > Polyporaceae > Pilatotrama > Pilatotrama ljubarskyi. The sequence continues at coordinate 512,226 of MU277679.1, forward strand.
ATGGGTCTGAACTCTGAAGCTTTGGCGTTGAGCAGCCGGGGAGACGACATGGGAGAGGATGGGAGACTGACGGCGAACTGAGCATGTGTGATGATGGGAGACGCGCCCGGAGACTCGCTGCGGGCGGATATATACGACGCTGGCTGAGCCTGGGTACCCAGAGGAGAAGTAAGCGGGGTATGGGGCCTGCGGAAGATCATGGCGAGCGGGGAACTGGGGGCAGAGTTGGGAGTGTCCGGGCGGTTGGGAATAAGACGGGCAGAATGGGTGGAAGCACGAGAAGAGGGACGGGAAATGGGACGCCGAGTCGGGGTCAAGAAGAGAAAGGGGACGTTGTCTATGTCATCTCTGTGCTTGTGCATGAGGTCGAGGACGTGCTGCTCCATCTGCGCATCCGAGAGGTACCGTCAGTCGGTCTATCGCGAGTCCCAGAGATGGGAGCAGCACACACCTCTTCCTCGGGGATGTTAGGGCCGAAAGTGTCGTTGAGGAGAGACTTGAGTTCGTCCTCGCGCTCGCCGTCGAGGAGAGCGACGACGCGGGCGACGAACGAGGAGCTGATCGCGGACGCGTCGCCCTCGGCATCGCTTGTGTACGTGTCGGGCTTGTAGAGGCGGGCGATAGCAGCGAGCTGGGCACGAGTGTGGGGAAAGCGAGCGGGACCAGCCTGGTCGTTGTCGTTGTTCACGGACGCCGAGTCCGAGACCGAGCTAAGCGAGGAGGACGGACGGAGGAGGGAGATCGAGGGCGGCTCGAGGGTCGCGGCCATGGTCACTAAATCGCGAGAGCGGTGGCTTTCTGGAAAGAGCGGGCGGGGGGCTGTCGCAGGGGCGCGACTCGCATCACGCCGACGGGCGAGGTTGTGGTCGTGCAAGTCGTGGGCGGGAGAGAAGAGAGAGAGCGAGCGGGCGATGGGAGACGGCGTGCGTGGGGGAGATGATGCGGGTCCGGTCGCCTCTTATGGAACAAGGCGCCCGCAGTGCGTAGACGATGATCATAACAAACAAATGCATCCGTCGCTCGGTCTCACTTTCGCAACATCACCCAGAAGTCAAAATCCTATCCGTAAACAAACACCGCGAGCACAGTCCACACAACGTCCGCCAGCCAGCCCAGCCCAAGCATCGTCCTCGCTCACCGCACTCACTGCTGACCCTCCCCGATCGTCGCCATCGAGTCCCTCCTCCCATGCGCCGTCGCCGTCCCATTCGCCGTCGTCGCGTCGTCAGGCAGGCGGTTCGGGTGCTCAGGAATCTTCGCAATCTCCGCTTTCGCCTCTTCCCAGGCCTCCAGGTTCTGCACGCTAGTCAGCAAACAGCTCCCACGTCCCATCATGCAATCAATTTGCATCCCATACCTTCTTGCACCAGTCCCGGTGGCTTCTCGCCAAGCTGATCGCCATCTCACGCAGGTCCGCCACTTTCTGCCGCTGAAACCGGTCCAAGTCTGCCTGGATAGTCGAACTCGAGTACTTCAGATCCTGTGCCGCCAGGTGCAGCGCGTCTTCCAGCTATGCATGCAGCGTGAGCGTAGACTCCGCCTACCAGTCACACCCGCGTACCTGAGAGATCGTCTCCTTCGTCTTCGTAATCGAATTCCGCCGAGCCGTCTCCGGGTCCACATCCATCATCCCGTGCAGCGTGTAGCTGAGCGCGCTCAGCAAACCCATTCCTGGCGCTCTCCGCCTCACAGGATTGGGTCCCGGATGCGGAGGCAAATAGGCCGACTCCTCCTGCCGATGCCTAGGCTCTGATTCGCCTTCTGGTTCCTCGGCGCCTGAGACGTCATCCTCGCTTCTGCTTGACGCAGCGCGGATGGTACTAGGTCGCCCTTGACTTAGGGCTTCCTCCAACCTCCGCGCCTCCCGCTCGTTCTTCTCGAGCTCTTCCAGCTGCTCTCGTTTCGCCTCGAGAGCTTCCTGCGTCATCTCATACTGCACATGCTTCTGATGCCGATACTGGAGGAGCTTCTTGATAATCGAGGCGAACTGCGTGTATTCATGCAGTGGCTCAGCCCAATTCTGCTCAAACTCCTGCAGCTGCAGACAGGTGAGTATCACAGATCACGAGAGATCGTACAAAGTGGCATACCAGCTTTGTCGTGGACATGTACGTCGCGTCTATGGCTTGTCCGGTTTTCTCCACGGCCGTCGAAAGCTGACCGGTCTCGTTGAGACTGAATCCGTTCATGGTCGCGCCCAGTTCCGCATGATCCTGCGCCAAGTCTGCGATCTATGAGCGATTAAGGCAAGCACGTAGGCGTGTCTAACTGACCAGACCACCGCTTCATGGTTCGCCTCGTCACCTTCTCCATCGGCCCGCTCAAGTGTGCCGCGAACTTGTTCGTGAACACCTCCGAGTCAAGGAACCGTTGGTCCGGCCTGCGCAGAGGGTGGGCCGCAGAGGGGTTAGGCAGCGCCGCGTACGCCAAAGCCGTCGACTGATCTGTAGGATTATGCGAGGGCGCCTTCAAGATGTTCTTGGGCAATTGTGATATTGGTGGCGAGTGCAGCACTTCGGCCTAACATACAAGAAAATCTGTCAGAAGAATCCGTAGAGATGTCAGAGGACCGCTTACCCACGACACCTCCCCGTCCAGAAACCGATGGAAGACGTGCTCATTGGAAAGGATCGGGTGGCGGGCAATACGGTTCAAGAATGTCTGCAGCATGCGCTTGCGCCGCGCAATCATGGCTGCGTCTTCCTTTGCCTTCGCCTGCTTGATGGCATAGTCGCCTATGGTCTGCTTGGAGGGTATCGGGGGTATGATGAGAGTAGGGTAGAGCTTGACGAGGTTGTTCCGCAAGGACTCGAACTCCGAGTACCTGTGGTGTGCTTCCGCACTCTATACCCAATTCAGCGTTGCAGCACAAGGGATGAGCAGGTGGAGGAGGACGCTTACCCCAGCCCTAATGACGTATGTGATATACGGCGAGGACGAGTTGACCGACGTCTTGAGTGCATCCGTAATCTACGCACACGGCAATCGCCACGCGATGTTAGTCAGTGGTCCTAGAGCCGTCTCAAGGCCCAGCACCGGACTAGGACCCACCAAGATCTCGACGTCCTCTCCGGAATGCAACCACTGGTCTCGCGCGCAGCAGAAGTCGCTCTTGAACGCCTGTGGCTGTCTGTGAGAGCCCGGAGAAGGGAACGCATTGCGCCTAGTCGGAGACGTCGGTGGCGAGGTGACACGGGCTTGGTGGGCGACGGGGGACGATAGGCCGGATATGTTCGCTCTCGAAGAGGAGCTGTCCGACTGCAGACGCTCCGGCTCGCTCTCAAACGGATTCTCGTCTTCGAATGCCTCCATCGCTTTGCTGTCGACGCTTTCAGACGTGCACTGTGGATAGGCGATTACTGAGTGCAACGAAACAAGGAGGGGCCAGTGGAGGAAGAGAGCGAGGACGCGGCTGCTGTATGGGCGTGACCAAGTTGCGCGGAGACGCGGACAGGCTGCGCAGTGTGACAGGCACACACAGGAAACGGGCGCTTAGGTACCCGATGCAGCAAACAAGAACGTCTCCTGGACGTCGGACAGTCGTGAATAAACTGCATTGGCTTTGTCGTAGAAGATACGCATGAAGTTCACAGGGGATTACATCCCAGGCAAATGAATACATAAATGCATGCCGTCCACCGAGCTCAATATACGACGGTACAGAAGTCTAAGCGAAGTGCAACCACAACGAAGAGGAACCGAAGGACATACAATTACACAGCTCAATATGCACATGGTATCAAGACCGCATCACAGCTCCGACAGTCGTCTCCCATCCTACTCATACACCCATCTGCGCCACAAAGTCCTGCCAGGCCGCCTGCGAGCTCATCTGCTCCGGCGAGTACGACCGCCCGCCCGCAGAATAGTCACTCTCCATCTGGAGCGGCGAGTTCATGAACACGTCCGGCGGCCCGCCCCCACTCCCGTAGTCGAACACAGGGAAGTACGGAGGGAACGACCCGACGACACCCTCCATCTGCAGCCCCGACGCCGCTTGTTGGGGCAGTTGCTGCTGGTACGCCTCGGGCCCTGCGAATGTCGTCGCGATCGGCTGCAGCGCGTGCATGCTCTGCGCCTGCTGTGGCTGGTAATGCGTTGGCGAAAGCTGCGCGCCATTCTGCATCGGCTGCCGTTGTGAAGGGCCAGCTTGCATCGAGGACATCCCGCCGTTCTGTGTCGAAGGACCGAACGTACTGAGATACTGGAGCACCAGCGGGTGCACTGGCTGGTCCTCGTCCTGTTTGAGGGGTAGCGGTACGACGGGATTCAGCGACGTCGGCGAGCGGTCGTTGATCTGCGGCGACATGGACTTTTCCTTCTGCTCGACGAGGCGGGTCCTGCCTCCCAATGTGCTCAACTCGTCGTTGTCATCGGCCGGTGTTGTCGGTTCTGACAAGGTCCCTGTGCGCGAAGGAGGAGTGTTGCGATAAGCTGCCAGACTGGCGTGGGCTTTTTCGCGCAGTCGCATCATGATACCCTAGCGTCGGAGGTGTCATCGGAAGAATGGCAGCCCTGGACTATCGATGTCACTCACAAGCACTTTCTCGGCATGGAATCCATTCGCAGTCTTTCTGAACAACTCGCAAGCCGAATCAAGCTGTACGAGCGCCGAAGGTGCCAGACTCATGGACGGACAGCGGGTGACAATCGACCCGAGGATGATCTGACATCGAAAGATGCGTCAAAATCGCAGTTCCGACATTAATCCCGGAGGCTGGACGCTTACCGAACACGAGAAGAGGTGGGTCCACAGGAACCACATCCGCTCCGTGAGCTCCTTGAGCTGGGAATGGATGTTGCGCACGAGTGCAACGAGGGAACCTGCACTACGGTATGCAGCAATGAAAGAGCCGCCGTAAGGACTGCCAAGGGGATCCTTGGGGTGGTCGCTTATGGCGCGTGCGAAAAAGCCTCTATGCATATACAGCAGGTCTGCCAGAACCGCTTAGTCAAATATATCCAATCTCACAGCGTTGGTGATGACGTACTCGATTCCCGAATAGCCAGCACCAAATGCCGTTGGAGGATGAGAGGGACGCTCTCGTAGTAGTTTCCTACCCGGGATTCCGAGTTGCCAAAGCCAGCTATCTGCAGCGACGCAGGAACGGCGAAACCGCGCAGCTTGCGGTCGAGTTGAAGCACCGTGCTGTATGTTGGTGTCTTCGCACCGAACGCTTGATCGTAGACGAGGTTCATGCACTCCGAAGTGAAGCGGTGCTTCCACCAGTGGACTTTGTTCGGAGTCAGCAGGACGCATGGGCACTAGAGACTGAGACGTACACGTCTCCTCGTTGCAAGGATCCTCAGTGTAGGGCTTCTTGCAGTCGATGTGGGCCAATGTGAAGGATGGAGGGCGTCCGAGGGTGAAAGACTGAGACAGGTGAGCAAAGCTTCGCCGAATGCAGCTCCGACAAGACAAACCTGTAGAAGGTCATACGAGTACAGTTCCCAGAAGCTTTCTCGGCGTCTTTGAACTTCATCATCGCTGATACGCCATTTACCTGCATCCCGATCTGATCACAGATGAGAAGTCCGCAGAGAGGAGACCGCTTTCGCGAACTTACGAAGTCCCATCTAAGAGGGATCTTCTACTCAGCTTCGGCCTAACATTTGGAAAGGGTGGCGGCTTACGCTAACGCCCAGCTTCACGGCGAGCCCCATGAAGGCCCATCGCGAGCCCACACCGCTTCCGTGCCGTTCGCTCAAGAAGAGGTAGAAGGCCATGAGGTACTGCAAAACGAAGTCAGGGGTGGATCATGTAGATGACGCCTGCATTCGTACGAGAGTTTGCACAGCAGTGAGCGTAGGCTCCTCGAATATAGGGCTCTGGAACAGGGCGGCCCTGGCGAGTTGGTGGTACTTCTCGGCCTCGACGTTGTATGCAGGCCGCGTCGTGTCCATCAAGCTGCCGATGGCGAGAACCATATATAGAAGAGCGAGCTGGTGCGATAGGAGCGGGTCCTCCATGTCCGGGGCCTTGTGCGGGTTGTAGAATATGTTGAACGCGCCTTCCTTGAGTTGAGCCATGGTCACTGGATTGTACCTGAATGTTCTCGGTCAGACACGTCGCGACGCTCTTCGAATCGCATACGCACATCCAAGCCGCGTGTTGGAAGTACATGCGTCGCAACTCGTACGCCTCGTCCACGCCCGGCAGGTACCAGAAGAGGCTACGCAGTCGCTCGAGCTTCATCGTCTGGTCATCTTGTGTGAGAGGCAGACTGGGGGCGATGGGGAAGAGGCCACTGAGGGAGAGGACCTCTGGTGAGAGAAGCTTGCGCAGTTGAGTCTGACGCTGATCTCGCAAGTCGTCTTGGTTGTCCTCGTTCTACGATCGGATCTGTCAGAACGTGAAGGTTTGGACAGGGTATGGTTCCCACGGACCGTCAAGTAATACTGAAGGGCAAGCGAACGTTAGGAATGCATTGGCGTGCTGGTTTCTAAGGGGACTCACCCATGAGCTGGTGGCCTGGCCAAAGTAGTTTGTGCGACCGCTGTCGCTGATGGAGAGGGAGCCAAAAGAGTCGACGACGTCGCCACTCTGCTCGTCGGAGTTGCCGTTGGTGGCACCTGTGTTGATGAGGTTTTCTCTTTGGATGGGGGCCTTTATGCGGAGGAGCTCCTCGGACAGGAGGGGATGAGGCTCCATGGAGTGGAGAGCATGGGAGGCTCGGAGGGCATCTTCGAGGTCGCGGACGCGATTAGCGAGTTGGGTGATCTTCTCGTGCAGGTCTTGGGTGGAGGCAAGAACAAAGCTATGTCGTGAGGGAGGTGAGCCTATGCGCGAGGGGGCGGGACGAAGAATACCGTGCTCACCGGTTTCCTTTACCTGTCGTGAGGGAGCCTGGAGAACGGAAGGGTTGGGCGACGTGGTATGCGGGTGGCGGGGACAGGAGGGAGAATGAGACGTACCGTCTGGACAGATGGCAGCGCAGCCGCGCTTTACGCATGAACCGCAAGGGATTGCTCTGTCGCAACGCAGTTTCAATCTAGCGAGGGGATGTGGGGAATTAGCGTGTCCGGTAGGGTCGGGATGTGAGTGCCGGGAGTGGTACGGACCTGCGGCACTCTGCGCAGGAGAGACGGGTGGCGCCGCGCTTGCGCTTCTTCTCGCCAGTGAGGGGGTCTCTGGGAGAGAGATCTGGGTTTGAGAGGAGGGGCGGGTCGACGGAGGAGGAGGCCATGGCGGGGAGATGGGGGGAGGAGGAGAAGGAGGGATGCGGATATTATAACTCAAGTGCGGTTGAGCTGACAGCCAGGCCTTCTCCCTCGGCAAGATCCCCTCGCCCGCCCGTCTCGCCCATATACTCCCTCGCTGCGACCCTCTCTTTTCCCCGGTCGCTTCTCTCTCCTTCTCATATCTCTGCACACGCTGCCGGCCATGGCTGCGCTCGCGCCCTGCGAGTTTTGTGGCTGAGGGCCAGGGCTGATCTGCCCCGATCGAGATGGGCGATGGCCAGGATCGCAGATGCACTCGTCCCACAACACAACACCGCTGCACAACACTCCCCTGCTCTCTCTCCCTACCTCAGCGCACACCTCTGAGGAGCGTCCTCGCATTCGCAAGCCCATGCATATGCCAGACGCCCTATCGGCGCACGCAGACGCTGGATCAGGACCGACTACGTTTATCACAATTACAACGGTCGCTGCTCTGATGCGCCGCTCTCGTTCTCCTCTCTTCGCTGCGTCTGAAGATCATCAGCCCCATCATGGTCTGCATGCCTTCGTACACGATCGCCGTTGCTCGCTCAGCCATATGCCAGTCGAGTGCCCGCGTCCGAGTCGCCGCCGTGGATAGAGCGCACCGGACGGTCGGACCGGTTATTTGTCCCATGTTTGTATCGCAATTAGCGCGTACATATTTTCGTGCGCTCGTCTCGTCTCGTCTCGTCGCCCTGTTCTCCTTCTCCCGCTCACCCCTCTTCCGACTGCTCGAGGTGAGTCGCGGCCCTGTACGCCTCTCTGTCGAGATGAGCCTTCTAGATGACGAGTCTGAAGTGCTGCGAAGGAGCTTCTCCGACGCAGCAGTCCTTGACGATTTCTACAAATTATACCATTCATGCTTTTCTGAACCTTTCCTCTCCTCCCTCGCCTCCGTGCTCGATCGCACTTGCTCACCGCACGATTCCCTCCCAGAAGCATCCCCAAGCATGCCACCCCGTGAGGTCGAAGACACTTGGTCAGATTCGGACGATGAGTTGGAGGCGGATGTTGAGACCCCCGTCGACCTGGGCGTCCCAGATGGCCCCGTAGACGACCCCGCCGCCCTCCTAGATGCCACTGTATCGCGAATAGGTGGTCATCCTGTACGATGCACCTTCGCCTCTCCATGTACCTTCCCTATATTGATTACAAATCACATCGCTCTGCTCTCTCCGTCCGCACGCACCGCAGACGTTCCTCTCTACACCCCACCCTCCCACCTCCCACGCCACCTGCAAAATCTGCTCAAAGCCTATGGAACTGCTCGTCCAGATCTGGTGCCCGCTCGAGAACAGTCCCAATGACCGTGCGTTGTACGTCTGGGCCTGTGCAAACGGTTCCTGTCAACGCAAAACAGGGAGGTGCGTCCTGATCCGCCCTCGGCCACCCACGCGCTGCTCCCCCAGTGCTGATCGCGTCCCCCAAACAGCGTCCGGGCATGGCGGGAGCTGCGCTTCAACAAAAGGTATGCCGAAAAGCTCGAGCGAAAGCTGGCGCGCCGTAAGGCGAAAGAGCTCCAGGAAGCGAAGGCAGCCGAAGCCGAAGCCGCCAAAAAGTCGCAGCCAAAGAGCAACCCCTTTGCTGTAAGTCACCTCACCGGTTGCGTCACCGTTTCCTTGATTCCTGATTTGCTCTACCTAGCTCGGAGCATCGTCTGGCCCGAATCCTTTTGGAGTAGGCTCCCAGATCTTTGGAGGGGCCGCTGCCCCGGAACCGACTCAGACAGAATCTGCCGAGCGCGGCGAATCGCCCGATGACGAGGCCAGCGAGAGCGACACAGAAGACGAGGAAGACGACGCGCTCGTTGCAGGGATGCAGTCCGCTTCCCTCGAAGATTCGCCCTGGAAATCCGCACCGGCCTATCCACCTTCCTATCTCTCCACCGTCTCAGAATACCTGCCACCGCCGCCGAAGGTCAAGGTCCCAGCCGGCGCGTCCGTCGATCCCGACGACGACAGCGCTCCGAAGGGCAAGGATGGCGGCGGGTGGGACCTCGAGGGCTACGAAAATTCCATCGACGTCGACCACGCGTTTGAGCGATTCAGCAAGCGCGTCTCGTATGAAGGCGAGCAGTGTCTGAGGTGAGCTCCGTCCGCTTCACACGCTAGCAAAGTAGCTAATCGGCTGGCATAGGTACGAGTTCGGAGGCACGCCGCTTCCGTTCGCAAGCGACAAGGTGTTCGATCAGCTCTTCCCCCTGCCCCCAGCGCCGCCGGCACCCGTCACCAAGCCCGACTTCATGGTCACTCCTCCCCGGAAGCGCACGTACGCGCCCGAGTCGCTTCCCCGGTGTCCCCACTGCCAGTCCCGCCGGGTGTTCGAGTGTCAACTCATGCCGAACCTCATTAATGTGCTCCGGGCTCCCGCAGAAGATTCACAGAAGAAATTGACAGACGAGGAGCGGCGTGCCGAGGTAATGCGGGCGTTAAAGGGAGAGGGCGCGTCTGGCCGGAGGGGAATGGAGTGGGGGACGTGCATGGTTTTCTCTTGCGAAAAGGACTGCTCGCCGGAGAAGGAGGGCAGCGCGTGGCGGGAAGAGTACGTGCTAGTACAGTGGGACGAGTGATCATGCGAAGCGGCTCGTACATCTTGTATCTACCGAAGAACTTCCTGTAGCCCTACTACGACTTGGCGTACACAGCCTGGTATCCTCTTTAGCGTCGTCTGCTGCCAGTTCACATAGAGTCCGAGACCAAGATAGTAGAGTTTCGGCGGTAACGGTGGTTATTGTGCTTCTGGAGGGGTCATTGTGTGCCTGGACAGGCAAGCGGGTGGCAACAGTGCATTGCATCGCCTAGCATCAGCACCAGCACAAAGAGATGCTCGTCTCGCCGCCGGACTGCCACTACTATCTCTCATCTCTTTCTCTTTTCCCCTCGCTCTCACCCTATATACCCCTCCCTTTCTCTCTCTGCGCTACCTCTAACCTCGCTAACTCGTCATGTCTGCGAAGAAGCTGCGGTCCAAGCTGGACCAGGTCCGCCACTTCCTTCCCCTCAAGCACACTCGCTCACCGACCGGTGCTGGCCTCGGCGAAAAAGTGCTACAGCCTATAGATACGACCCCGCCCCCGCCCCCGCCTCCCAAGGACTACGGCGAATGGAACGACCTCCGATACGCCATCGAGGCTGCGCCCACCACCAACGCGTCCGCCCTCGCGCTCAACGACGCCGCTAACTCGCATGTCATCTTTCTTACCCGGCAAATGAAGCGTCCTCCTAGTTACTCCAAGCTCCCTCCGCTACCCGACCCCGACGAATTGGGGGTAATCCCGCCCTCGCCCGCCGTACCTCCAAAGTCCCAGCATACTCGCCCGCTATCGTCCCGTATCCCTGTCGCCGCGGGGCGCATGTCCGCTGCCCAACGTCGCGCAGCCACCATCTCGACGCCAGAGGAGGCAGCGCTGCGGCGCCGGGAGGCGCAGCGGCGGAAAGAGCAGGAGGAGCAAGAGGCTATACGCGAAGAGGCGGAGCGCCAGGCTCGCCTCAAGCGGCAGAAAGAGGAACTGCTGAAACAGTACGCGCGGGAAGAGGAGGCGCGCAAGGCGGCGCTGGAGGCGGAGCTGCGTCGCGCGGCGGAGGAGCGAAGGAAGCGCGAGGCGATGGAACGGGAGGCGGCGGCGCTGGAGAGCATGCTCGCGGCTGAGCGCAAGCGGCAGGAGCGCGAGCGGCGGCGGCAGGAGACGGAGAAGCTGCAGCGGTGGCGGAAGGAGCTCGAGCAGCGGAACCTCGCGCAGGAGAAGGAGCGCAAGGAGTGGCGGGAGCGGGTGTCGCGCGAGCGAAGGGAGCTGGTGACGCGCCTGCAAAGCAGGAAATTCAAGACTGAGCGTGGTCTGACCGTGCTGCTGACGGGCTGGGTGACCGTCCAGTCTGAAGACTGTTTGTCGTGGAAACGGCGATACTTCCAACTGCGCCAGGACGAGCTAGTGCTGTTCAAGGATGCCGAGGTAAGTCCAATTCTGCGGATTGGCAGACACCCGCTGAGGCTGACGCATGCAGGATAACTCGCAGCCTGTGTGGACCGTGCCGCTCCGTCAGGTCCAGCGGATCAGAGAATGGCAAGAGGGCTTTGAGGAGCTCGAGCCGATTCCGAACTCGTTCGCGCTGGAAATCAAGGGCGAACGCGAGCCACGTAGCATGTTTACAGACAATGCCGAGGACAAGGTAAGCAGGAGACAAAGACAGGCTGTTTCTGGCTCCCACGCTGAGAGTGTGAATTCATATAGGAGAATCTCCTCGCGCTTCTGAGCAGCATGCTGCCCACGCTGTAGAAGCCGTGCACGCGATACCCGCCCTGGACCACTCGCTGCAGGATGTATGTGATTCTATACGTGTACAACAAATGGCAGCTCGGACGAGCAGACATTGTACGATGTGTACGAGGACGGTGTAACGATCGATACCCTCGGATGCGATACCTCGTACCTATTCCCGATACTTGTAGTACTACTGGAGCCCAATCCCATGCGTCTCTCCCCGCAGACGCCCATAAACGCGAACGCGACGCGCTGCGCGTCTCTCCTCTCCGCTCTCTGACGCCGCAACGTCCGCTGCTCGCCGCCTTCCTCGACTGCGGCAGATACCTAGCGCTGCTTGAGTTTGCCAATACTGCTCTGCTGCAACGGCCCGTTGATACGCGCACATCAGCTCTGCAAGCCCTGCTACAATCTCCAGCCCACTAGCAGTCATGGTTGCAGCATGGATATCCACCCTAGCGTCCATCGGAATGGCCGTCGGCCCACCGCTCGTGTACGCAGACCAGGCGTACTCCATCGTCCGCAAACAGTATGCAGAGCACTATACATTGAGACTTCGCCTCCGCCCTGACCCCTCACAGAGACTCGACAGGGTTCTCTCGGGACGTCTGCGCTATACTGTGAGCATTTGAGCCGTGCGACTGCAGTAGCGTATGGTCCACTTGAACTGCTGGCAGTCTTCTAGCAAATATTACCCGCTGTTTCTTCTGGCTAGGGAATCACTTTGAGCGTGCATTGCTCATCCAGTCTCTGCTCATGATTCTGGCTCAAGTGAGTGCTCGTAGCGGCCACAGCTCACATCCCGCACTGACCCGGTGCATGCCAATAGTTGGCCCTGCTCCACATCTGCATACGCTACCGGCCACGAATAAGCCCTGAGAACTTGGGCGCGTCGACGCGTCCCTTTAGTTTCTGGCAATGGCCGACATATACTGAATATCTCGAGTTTCTGGCCGCGTTCGTGTGAGTATCAGGCCCGAGTACTACGACCCGTCATGCTGACAAGACCTGTTCAGACTCTGTCAGGCCATCCTGTTCCTAATCTTGGGAAGGTCCGACATCTTCGTATCCATCCTGGGGTTCGTCGCCTTGGGTCTCGAGAGCACGCTGCCTATCCCACAGCTCATCAGGTGAGCAGGAGTCGTACTCCCTCCATCACGGGTCGCCTGAGCAAGTACGTGTAGCAATTACAAGCAACGCTCTCTATATGGTTTCCGAATGTCCACCTTGATTGGATGGGTCGGGGGAGACTCCTTCAAGTGAGTGGCCCCACCCGCAGGTACTCCCTGCGTCGCAGCTGACTGTGCCGCAGAACGGTGTACTTTTTCCTGCAGGAATCGCCTCTGCAGTTCAAGGTCTGCGCTATCTTTCAGCTGTCCATCGACTGCGGTGAGTGCTGCTCCTCTTCAGGCAGGCTGACTCGCTGACTCTTGGGGACGACGCGCAGCGATCGTCTTGCAACGCTTGGTCTACGGGAACGCCCCGCCTGCTGCGACGCTGATTGAGGATGACGACATTGAGCAGGCTCTGGCCCTCGCGGAGGAGTAGTAGATAGCTTTCCATGTAATCAGGATATTGGATTTTCTGCGGAATGTGTAGAGCGTATGTCTTGAAGGGACGGTGTGTGGTGACGAGAGACGCGCGTGAAGATGTCCAAAAGCGGAAAGGGGACCCACGTCAACGCAAGCACCGCGCACCGCCAACACCAGCAGTCCTCTTCTCCTCCTCCCTCTCTCCATCCCTCCGCTCCCTTCCTCTTCAACCCACCGCTCGCTGCAGGACAGAACTGCGTCGGGTTCCACGACTTACGACACGCGCGCCATGGATATCTCCAAGCCCATCGCGTTCTGCGAACACCTCCAGCTCTCTGCCATCGGCATCCAACCCGCGTCCATATCCTTCCAGGTCAGTTCATGCACGACCGCGCCGACCGTTTATTGCTCACTGAGCTTCTTGCGCATAGACCCTCACTCTAGAGTCCGACCACTTCATCTGCGTGCGCGAGAAGGTCAACGAGGCCAACCAAGTCGTCATCGTAGACCTCGCCGATGCCAATAATGTCCTCCGGAGACCAATTACGGCCGACTCGGCCATTATGCATCCTCACCAGAAGATTCTCGCGTTGAAGGGTATGTATGAAATGCTCCTAGTGCCGACACGGTATTCCTGACTGCACGCGCAGCTGGCCGCACTCTGCAGGTCTTCAACATCGAGACGAAGCAGAAGGTCAAGTCACACGTCAACAACGAGGACGTCGTTTTTTGGAAGTGGATCTCGGACTCGACCCTCGGCCTTGTCACTGAAACCGCGGTATACCACTGGTCCATCTCCGACGCAACCTCGCCCCCGCAGAAGATCTTCGACCGCCATCCTACGCTCGTCGGCGCGCAAATCATCAACTACCGCGCCAGCGCTGATGAGAAGTGGCTGGTGCTCATCGGTATCTCCGGTAACGCGACCAACCCCGCTGCATTCAAGGTCAAGGGCTCCATCCAGCTCTACAGCAGGGAGCGCGGAGTCAGCCAGCCTATTGAGGGTCATGCCGCCGCATTCGCCGAGCTTAAGCTGGACGGTCACCAGAAGCCGACCAAATTATTCGCGTTTTCCGTACGCACCGCGACTGGGGCGAAGGTACGTATTCAGCTATTCGTCTGAAACTGCCGATAACATGAAAGCCCTCCTAGCTGCACATCGTCGAGATTGACCACCAGGCGCCGGACCCGCCGTTCACCAAGAAGGCAGTTGATGTCTACTTTCCTCCTGAGGCCACGAACGACTTCCCCGTGGCCATGCAAGTCTCGAAGAAGCACGGCATCGTCTACCTCGTCACCAAGTACGGCTTCATCCACCTCTACGACCTCGAGTCTGGCGCGTGCATCTACATGAACCGTATCTCCGGCGAGACTATCTTCGTCACTGCGGAGCACGAGGCGTCGAACGGTATCATTGGTGTGAACAAGAAGGGTCAGGTATTGAGTGTCAGCGTGGACGAGCAGACTATCATCCCGTACATCCTGACGACGCTCAACAACACTGAGCTGGCCTTCAAGCTCGCCAGCCGTGCGAACCTGCCAGGCGCTGACGACCTGTACATCAAGCAGTACCAGCAGCTCTTCCAGAGCGGCCAGTATGGTGAGGCTGCAAAGATCGCCGCCAACTCGCCCAGGGTATGTCTCACATACCGTATAATCGGCTCATCACACTGACTGCATATCCTAGGGCATTCTCCGTACGGCCCAAGTGATTGAGTCCTTCAAGCAGGCGCCGTCGCCTCCGGGTGGCCTCTCGCCCATCCTGCAATACTTCGGTATCCTACTAGAGAAAGGAGAACTCAATCAGCTCGAGTCGCTGGAGCTGGCGCGCCCCGTCTTGCAGCAGGGACGTAAGCAGTTGCTCGAGAAGTGGTTGAAGGAGAACAAGGTTTATCTTTTTATTTTGTCACCCGAACATGCCGTCTGACATGTCTCGTTAGCTCACTTGCAGCGAGGAACTCGGTGATGTCGTCAGGCCCTTTGACATGACGCTCGCCCTGAGCGTGTATCTGCGCGCGAACGTGCACAACAAGGTGATCGCATGCTTTGCGGAGACGGGCCAAGTGGACAAGATCCTCCTGTACGCGAAGAAGACAGGCTACACTCCGGACTATGTTGGCCTCCTGCAGCATATCATGCGGGTCAACCCCGAGAAGGGTGCCGAGTTCGCCACGCAGCTCGTGAAGGACGAGGCAGGCCCTCTCGTCGACATCGAGCGGGTGCGTTATCATATATATGACTAGCAGACCCATCTTCATGCTCTGCACATAGGTCGTCGACATCTTCATGTCGCAGAACATGATTCAGCCCGCGACATCATTCCTCCTGGAGGCGCTCAAGGACAACAAGCCAGAGCAGGCCCATTTGCAGACTCGTCTGCTCGAAATGAACCTGCTTCACGCGCCTCAGGTTGCGGATGCGATTCTTGTCAACCAGATCTTGACGCACTTCGATCGTCCTCGCATTGCGAACCTGTGCGAGAAGGCCGGCCTGCTGCAACGGGTCAGTAGCCAAGCAACGTTATCTGCGCCTCACGACTTACATAGTCCGCACACAGGCACTTGAGTTGTATGAAGATCTTGCGGATATCAAGCGCGTCATCGTACACACGACCGCATTCCCTGCGGACGTATGTTTCATTTCTACTCGAACGGCCCCATACCTGACTGACATTCTCTCAGTGGCTGGTGGACTACTTCAGCCGCCTCACGACAGAGCAGTCCTTCGCGTGCATGCAGGAGATGCTCCGGGTTAACATTCGCCAGAACCTCCAGATTGTTGTGCAGATCGCGACGAAGTACTCAGACATCCTTGGTCCCGTCAAGTTGATCGAGATGTTCGAGTCGTTCAAGAGCTACGAGGGTCAGTGCTTTGGTAATTGCCTCTGACGTTTACTCAGACATCTGCAGGTCTCTACTACTACCTCGGCTCCATCGTCAACCTGAGCCAGGATCCGGAGGTGCACTTCAAGTACATCCAGGCCGCAACGCGTACCGGTCAGATCCGCGAAGTCGAGCGTATCTGTCGCGAGAGCAACTACTACAACCCCGAGAAAGTCAAGAACTTCCTCAAGGAAGCGAAGCTCTCGGACCAGCTCCCTCTCATCATCGTCTGCGACCGTTTCGACTTCGTCCACGACCTCGTGCTCTACCTCTACCAGCGCGGCCTCACGAACTTCATCGAAGTCTACGTCACTCGCGTCAATTCCGTCCGCACTCCTCAGGTCATTGGCGGTCTGCTCGACGTCGATTGCGACGAGACTACAATCAAGTCGTTGTTGGCGTCTGTCCCTGGCAACTTCCCGATCGACGAGCTTGTTCAGGAGGTCGAGTCTCGGAACCGGCTCAAGCTTATCCTGCCATGGCTTGAAGCTCGCGTCCAACAGGGCAGCCAGGATCCCGCAGTGTACAATGCGCTCGCGAAGATCTACATCGACTCGAACAGCAACCCGGAGCAGTTCCTCAAGGAAAACAACGTGCGTTTCCTAGTGCTCAGGCTATAACCTGCGCGATTGAAGCTCACCTATGTCGTCTGTACAGCTGTACGAGCCACTTGTTGTCGGCAAGTTCTGCGAGGCGCGCGACCCCTACCTGGCCTACATCGCGTATGCAAAGGGCTTCTGCGATGAAGAGCTCATTCACATCACGAACGAGAACGCGATGTTCAAGCAGCAGGCGCGCTACTTGGTCCGCCGCCGCCAGCCCGATCTATGGGCCCAGGTCCTACGCCCGGACAACATCTACCGCCGTCAGCTCATTGACCAGATTGTCGCCACCGCTCTTCCCGAGAGTACTGACCCCGATGACGTCTCTGTCACCGTCAAGGCGTTCTTGACCGCAGACCTTCCGCTCGAGCTCATTGAGATCCTCGAGAAGATCATCCTCGAGCCCTCGCCCTTCAGCGACAACCGCAGCTTGCAGAACCTGTTGATGCTCACGGCCATCCGTGCAGACAAGGGGAAGGTCATTGGATACATTGACAAGCTTCAGAACTACGACATCGAGGAGATTCCGAAGATCGCGATTGAGCATGGTTTGTACGAGGAGGCTTTCCTCATCTACAAGAAGTATGAGCAGCACGCGCAGGCTATCAACGTTCTTGTTGAGCACATCGTCTCCCTCGACCGCGGCGTGGAATACGCGAACAAGGTGAATAAACCCGAGGTCTGGAGTAGGCTCGCGAAGGCACAGCTCGACGGTCTGCGTATCAAGGATGCCATTGGTAGGTCTTGAGCAGTAGTACAATGCGGCATCTCTGACTCCATCACTCGGTAGACTCGTACATCAAGGCTGAGGATCCCTCCAACTACGCCGAGGTTATCGAGATCGCCAGCCGCGCTGGCAAGTACGACGACCTTGTCCGCTACTTGCAGATGGCGCGGAAGTCGTTGCGCGAGCCCAAGATCGACACTGAGCTCGCGTACGCATACGCGAAGACCGACCGTCTCCACGACATGGAGGACTTCCTGGCGATGACTAACGTCGCCGACGTACTCGAGGTCGGAGAGAAGTGCTTCGAAGACGAGCTGTATCAAGCTGCCAAGATCCTTTTCTCGAGCATCTCCAACTGGGCACGCCTTGCAACTACTCTTATCTATCTTGGTGAGAACCAGGGCGCTGTCGAGAGTGCGCGGAAGGCTGGCAACACCCAGTGAGTACACTGACTTCTTCGTGTATGCTCAGAAACTGAACAGATTCGCTAGGGTCTGGAAGCAGGTTCATGCTGCATGCGTGGAGAAGGGCGAGTTCCGCTTGGTAAGTAACTATAATTCATCACAGTCCTCGCGAGTTGCTGACATTCCCCCCACCAGGCGCAAATCTGTGGTCTCAACATCATTGTGCATGCGGTCAGTATACTCAGTGCATGATATCTCGCTCGCCATCCTGATTATGATTACAGGAGGAGCTGTCGGCCCTTGTTCAAATGTACGAGCGCCGTGGCTATTTCGACGAGGTTCTATCTCTTCTTGAGGCCGGTTTGAGCTTGGAGCGTGCACATGTAGGGCACCTCTCGCCATTTTAGCGGACCGTGACTCACACCCCTTGCAGATGGGTATTTTCACCGAACTTGCCATTTTGTACAGCAAGTACAAGCCGGAGAAGCGTAAGTAACAGCCCCCTCCCTGCCGAGGTGTATTCTCACCGTGATGATAGTCATGGAGCACCTCAAGCTCTTTGTCGGACGCATCAACATCCCCAAGGTTATCAAGGCGGCGGAGCGTGCTCACCTCTGGCCCGAGCTCGTCTTCTTGTACATCAAATATGATGAATTTGTAAGTGCTGATGCGGGTGTTCCTTTGCACTTCTTATCTTGACCTCTATGTAGGACAATGCTGCTCTGGCCATGATCGAGCGGTCTCCAGATGCTTGGGAGCACAACCAGTTCAAGGATGTCATCGTCCGAGTGGCCAATGTCGAGATGTAAGCAGTGGTGTTGACTCTCTGCGACATGACACTGACGTCTCGTTGCAGCTACTACAAGGCTCTTACGTTCTACCTGCAGGAGCAGCCCACGCTACTCACCGATCTGCTCTCCGTCATGATCCCTCGTATCGACCATGCGCGTGTTGTGAGGATGTTCGACCAAATCGACCACATTCCTCTCATTCGCTCATATCTCATCGCCGTGCAACACGTGAGTTCTCGGAGCTGCTCCGCGGATGCGCTCATCCTAATCTCCGGATGCCCAGCTCAACATCGAAGCCGTCAATGAGGCGTACAACAAGCTACTCATTGAGGAGGAGGACTACAAGACGCTGCGGGACTCGATCGACAGCTTCGACAACTTCAATAACACGAAGCTTGCTCGCGAGCTAGAGAAACATGAGCTGCTTGAGTTCAGGAGATTGGCTGCTCATATCTACAAGGTTCGTCGCGTCCCCGGATGACTCGCGCTATATGCTTGCTAACACTGCTGCAGAAAAACAAGAAGTGGGAGGAGTCCATCGCGCTGTCAAAGCAGGACAAGCTGTACAAGGACGCGATCATCACCGCGGCCTCGTCGGGTCTTGTCGAAATCGCGGAGGACCTCCTTTCTTACTTCGTCGACATCGGCAACAAGGAATGCTTTGCGGCGACGCTCTACTGCTGCTTCGACCTGCTCCGTGCTGACGTTGTCGAGGAGCTGTCATGGCAGCACGGTCTCAACGACTTTTACATGCCCTACAAAATCCAGCGAACGCGGACAACGGTCGAGAAGGTACAGTGTCAAGCGTCGGTTTGGCCGAGATCGAGGCTGATATCTCTGCATAGATCTCTGCGTTGGAGAAGAAGGTCGAGGAGCTGTCAACGAAGGACCACCAGAAGGAGCAGCAAGAAGCCGAGGCGCCCATCATCCAGCCTGGTCTCGGAGGCAGGTTGATGCTTACGCAAGGCAATGGGTACGCACCACGTCGACATTCTATTCCATCCTCTTGTTCACATCATTGGCAGCTTCCCCACACAGGCACCACCTCCTATGATGCCCAATGGTACCGGCTTTGGCATTCCTCCTGTGAGTCCCCGACTACTTTAGATAAACTCCGAGTACAGCTCTGACCTGTGATTACTGGCAGGCGATGACGGGCTTTGGGGCTTTCTGATGTGGTCGCTGTCGGAATATAGTTGTATATGTCGGACTTTCGTAATTCAGTGCATACATGTTCATCTTTCGTTAATACCATCGTGTCGGATTCTCTCCCTCTTCCCCGCCTGATGCCTGGCAGAAAAGACTGGCGCGCCTCGCAGACTACGACTACAGCGTGAGAATAGCCAATCTACTTGATCGCGGTACAAAAACTACATGCATTGCATCAGGACAAGAGGCACTAGAGGTCGATTAGCATAGGGTACTAGAATGTGTATACAATCGCGCAGCGCAAGAGGGACAAAATAAGGCAGGACAGCAGCAATGTATGTACGGATCCAGATGACGCAGTCGCCCAGAATAAATGTCCCCGAAACCATATACAAGACCACACCAGAAGGGAAATCGCAGCTTGGAGTCGGGCTACGCAATGATGCAGCCCCCGCGACTGCTCCCGTAGCTCCCCGCTCCCTTCGGACGCGTGCTGAGCGACACGCGCGCGGACTCGTAGAATACCTCGTTCACTCCGCGATTGTGCTTCGCGCTACACTCTGCATAGAAAAACCACTGCCGTCAGAGAGCGCTCCAGCAGGAGACAGGGATGCGAGATTCTGACCTAAGTAGCGGGAAGCACGTATCCGACGTGCGACAGTGAGGCCCTCCTCGTACTGCACGGTATGCATGCCGTAGCGCGCTAGTCGGACCTGAGTCTCCCGGTCTTCTCGAAGGTCACATTTGAGCGCTTCGAGCCCGTTAATCCCTCACGAAAGTCGGCGTGCAGATCAAGAAGACGCACCGACTAGGACGAGCTGGAGGATTCGCATTCAGAGCGGTTCTAGCGAAATCGGAGAAGCGAGAGCGCTCACCTTGACCCCTGGGCAATACTCTAGAATCTCCGGCACCCACTGGGCCGCCGTGAGAACGCAGCGAAGCAGGGAAAAAGAAAGCACGCCTACCTTGGCCTCCACGTTCTCCAACGATGTTGGGTTATCTACCTGCGAGTGTCATGTACGATCTGAGTGAAGAACGAGAGTAGGGTGCAGGAGAAGACATACAGAGAAGCACAGCATGATGACATGCGTCTCGGCATAGCTGAGGGAACGTAAACGGTCGAATTCTTCTTGGCCTACGAGTGGGCTGGAGGGATGAGACTCGCTGCGAAGGAGGGGGAGAAAGAGGGCACACACCGGCTGTATCCCATAGACTGAGCTCGACGAGCTGGTCGTCGACGTAGAGATCGTGCACATATGTCTCGAACACCGTCGGTTCACTGGCGATGTGCGCCACTTCTAGTCAGTTCTCCGTGCCTCAGAAGTATGCCTGCGTAGACGTACTATACAGTGGAGAACCATCCCCGGGTGAAGACATTCAAGAGGGACGTCTTGCCTATGTACCCGGGTCCGCATGAGTAACGGCCACCTGTGTGGGGAAGCGGGGAAGACTCACCGCACGCGCCGTCACCACAGACGACGACCTTGCGCTGTATCTGGGCTCGTTGGATCAGGGGATGTTCGAGGGGGCGAGGAGGGGGCGTCGTTCGTACAGGACGCGGTCTCCCAAACGATGGCGTCATGGAGGATTTCTTGCAGCTGGGCATCCGTGTGTTCTCGTAGCGGTCGTTCGCGAGGTCAGCAGTGGTCTCTGTTGTAGTGCCCGGTGGACGCAGCGTGCGGCAGCCTGAGAGGGAGATGGAAGGGTATGGGGAGAGTGGGGGTATAGAGGAGGAGAGAGGCGAGGATGGGAGGGTCGGAGCAGTGTCTGCTACTGTACTGTTTCTGCAGCGCGTGCCACTTTCGC
Source organism: Pilatotrama ljubarskyi (assembly GCA_022385805.1). Classification (NCBI taxonomy): domain Eukaryota; kingdom Fungi; phylum Basidiomycota; class Agaricomycetes; order Polyporales; family Polyporaceae; genus Pilatotrama; species Pilatotrama ljubarskyi. Next base: position 533,583 of record MU277679.1, read on the forward strand.
GCGCTGCCCCCACGTGCGCCTCTCCCAGATGAACGCTATTGCACATCCGGTGGACTCGGTACTTTTGGACGTTGGACTTACCAACAAGCCTGTGAGGCGTATGCACACGCAGCGTCGTCAACGGTAGAGACATTTTCATTCATTCATTCCAAGTCAACACCAGTACATTGTGCGTGCTACTTGGGAACCAGCTCGAGTTTGGACAATTGGGAGGATAATAAGCGATACGTGACGGGATGAAAACATGAGAGAGAGAGGGAACGAGTTCGACCAGTGATGAGAGATCTTGCATGAATAAATGCAGCTTCGACGGGGGATGGTGAGGTGAATGAGTGCACAGGGGTGATGAATGGAGGGACGAAGCGATTGGGGGATGATTTGGGAACAAAGGGGAAGCAAGGCGGGATGGGATGGGGGAGATTACAAGCACAAGATGGCGATGGTCGATAAACAGCAAGAAGGGAGGGGGGAGAGGCACAGGGCCATATACACTTCATATGATATATGGACACAACGGCTTTAGCCGTGGTTTCGCACAACCGTTCGGATGGACACCCACACGCCCGGGTTGTGCTCGAGCTTAGATAGTGAGCGAGGGGATGGACGATCCACTCCCCGCAAAGAAGTTTGACCGCTGCACCGAGCTCGTTGCCCGGGTTTTGTGGTTCGGCAGGTGATGATGGTGGTGATGCGTGCGGTGCGGCTGCTGATACCGGTACTGCGACGACTTCGTGACCAGCTTGCGCTTCATCATCGCCTTCTCCTTCTTCAGCTCCTTCTTCGACTTGTTCGCATGGCCTTGCTGCTGGTTCTGAGCGGACCCTGACCCTGAGCCCACGGCCGCGGATGGGAACGGCGAGCCGAGCAGGCCGTCGCGCGCAGAGAGCGTGGGCGACGTCGCGTGCGACTGCGAGTGCCGCGACTTGCGTTTCCGTGCGGATGCGCGCGACATCTTATCCAGCGGAGGCGTGAAGAGCGGCATAGCGCCACCGATGAGAGTCCCGATCCCGCGATACTGCAGTGCACCGAGCCCAGTGTCCGATGCGGCACCGTCCACCCCGGACGCGGTAGCGGTCTCGCGGGTTCGGCGGAAAGTGGCCATGGGGATGCGATCCCATCTCGAGAGGCTCTGGATGTGCGACCGCTTGATGGGGCTAGACTGCGAATGCGGGTCGGGGACGTCGGTGTCGCAGTCCTGCGTTGAGGGCGAGGAGTCCAGGAGGGAGGAATCGAGGACGTCGTCGAGTTCGATCGCTTCGGTAGACGAGAGATCGGATGTGTACGACTGCTGCGAGAGGCCCTGAGCGGCCTCGTCGGACGATTCGGTCGACATAGGCGGATGGAGAGAAGACATGAACGCATCCTACGAGGCAACACGTACACGTCTCAGAACACTGTACGGGGCATCGAAGCAAGAACCAACACACCTCCACAGGAGCCTCTTGCTGCTGCAGCTCGACAGGCCGCGACACACGTACCGGTCTAGGGTAAAAGCTGGGTACCTCACGGCCAGGCCCCACAATCGCCGCCTGCTGGGGCATGCCCACAGCCTCAACGGCAAACTCGCCCATGACAGGAACTCCTCTCCGCCGACTTACAGGTGGCGAGTACTTCTTCTCGTCCATCTCGATGTCCTCCAGGTCATCAAACGATATCTTGCCGGCGAGGATATCGGCAGGGGTAGGAGGGGGCGACCTGCGCTGGCTCGAGATCGACGCGAGGGCGATGCGAGTACTGGGCGACGCGTCGGGCGGCGGATCTGCTAACGGGTTCACGGTCGAAAGCGGGTTGATGGCGGACACGCTACTCGGCCAGCGGAAGAGCATCATTGCGCGAGAATTGGGGAGCCCGTCCGAGTCGACGAGCTCGTCCTCAGTGGTGTCGCCTTCGCTTTCCTGCAGCACGACGGTGCCTGTGCCTGAGTCGTCACAGTCCTCGCAATCAGTAGCATCGGAGCCAGACCCGGAGAACATATCCGCATCTTCGTCAGGTCCGCTCATGCCGAACGACAAACCGAGGCCGTCAGGCAAGCGGCTGTTTGTGAATAGCAGCTGCCCGTCCCAGCCAAAGGAGAGATTATCGAGCTCGACGCCGATCTCGAACTCACCGTCGGTGCGCCTGAGCTGCACGGAGTCGTCAAGATCCATCAATAACAGCGCGTCCTCCTCATCCGCAGAGAATGAGCCAGAGAGGTCGACGTCGGAAGTGAAGCCGCGCAGGTCTGCATAGTGCTCTTCCGGGGACGACGCGCCGGAGTCAGACGAGCCGTCGAGGTTTGCGAAGAACAGATCGGCGTCGAACGAGGACTCTTCATCGTCGCTCCAGCCGTTCCCGGGGAAGGTGATGCCGATGCAGCTGCGCGTCTCCTCTTCCTCGTCGTCCAGGTCCGCCTCCGCCTCGCACAGCCCACCGCCTTCCACGTCCGCTTCTGCATCTGCATCCTCCTCCTCGTCATCCTCATCATCTCCGTCTTCCGAGGAGTCCTCAGAATCATCGCCACTGTCGGCGGAGGACTCCTCGTCCTCCTCGCCGACACCGACCGACTTTTTCCGAGGACGAATCTCCCATTTGTTACTGCTCCCACGATCGCGTCTCCGTTGCCCGACGTGGCTGGGAAGAAGCTTCGTCGAGTGCCGGCTGTCGTCATTGCGAACGAGGTACATACTCTCATCGTCAGTGGACGATTCGATCTCGGAGTCGTCCGACTCGGACGAGCTTGAATGCGTGGACTCGCTGGCGGCGGGGACGAAGGTGGGATAGTCGGAAAGGGTGCTGTCGCTGAGGTCTGCGTTGGAAGTGCTGGCAATAGGCCCCGAGGGTTGGTAGCCTTTGCGGCCGGCGGTGGAGCCAGTCGTGCCTCTGGCCCTGTATTCCATGTCGTCTTGGGTGGCTTTCTTCTTGGCATTGTACTTTGCGGCGGCAAGGGCCTTTGGGGGCCTGCCGCGCCGCTTCGGGGCGGGTGCGCCGGCAGAGGGGGCGTTGTTGGCGGGACGGGAGGACGAGGAGGGGGCAACATCTGTGCCGGAGCCGAAGCGGGCGCTTGCGGAGGGGTTGTGAGTCGGGGGCGGCTTGCGGGCTTTGGCGAGGGAAAGTTTGATCTTGAGGGGGTTTTTGCCGGCGTGTGCGGGGCGATGATTGCTGCTGGAGGGCGCAGAAGAAGGAGTAGAGGACGCGGAAGGCTCTGTCGCGGTGGAAGCGGGAGTGGGAGCCGACTTTTTGGGGCACGTGCATTCGCTCTCGCAGACAGGACAGATGTCGTCGAGGTCGAGGTCGTCGTTGTCGAGGATGTGTGGGGAGTGGTGGAAGGAGGAGGGGCCGCCGCTCACGATATGGGCATAAGGAAGCGGCATTGGAGAAACTTGCTTTTTCTGGGGATCTGCAGGGCGGGCGAGGGAGGGTCAGGACGGCAATTGGGGTGCAGAAAGGGCAGGAAGGGGTAGAGAGCGAATCAGACGACGACGAGGACGAGGAGAACGACGAGCGGGAGGAGTGGAAAGGGAGAGGGCGGAGAGGAGGAGGGAGGAAAAGGGCCGGGGTCGGGGGAAGAACGGATTTGTGCGCCGGATGATCGTGCGCGGCGGGGCGGGGAGAGGATGATGGCGACGCGGCCAAAAATGGGCGCAAATTGCAGGGAAAAAAGAGCTCACGTTGCGAAAATGACTTTTTTGCCATGGCGTGGTTTGGTGCATCTGTGGTTTGGAATACACTCCAGGGCTGCAGCTGCGGGTGAGGGCGACAGACGAGAGAGGGGCGAAGCGTGTAATATGTAAGGCTCCGGGCAAGAGACGAGTTCGCTTCTGCACGACCCACGCCCTTTGCCGCCCAACGACGAGCAGCCGTCCGCTCGCCCGCGACGCTCTTGCCTTTCTCTGCTCCTCCCATCACCTCGCTGCCATCACCCCAGCCCAGGACTGGTTTGCGCAAATTATACTCGACGCCGCCGCTGTCTTTCCCGTGTTCGTTCAGGCGCATCCATGGCTGCTCGTATGTTTTTTTGCCGTCCTCGCGACATATCCGCGAATAACTCTGCCCCTCGCACAGGCCTCTCCCTCAAGTACCAGCTCGCAGAGCTCTCACAACCTGCTCCCATCGGTGCGTCTACCCCCGTCCTCATGTGAGTCGCGCTAAACTCCCCCGATCACCAGACCTCGACCCTGAAGACGCACTCGCAGCCAACGACCCCCACGAAGGACATCGATTGGCCTCCATCGATGATCCCGCCGCCAGAGAACACTACATTGATGTCGCGTGAGTTCTATCGCTCCCGTGCCCTATTCATCGCCCAGACCGTCCTGACTTCCCCTTCCCTTCCCGAAAGGCCCTCTGCAATACGTAAACTCCACGACAGCGTCAACGACCCCAAGTATGACGGCGTTCGCACATCCCGGAAAAGCCTCTCCGACGACTCTGACCAGGGCAGCGCATCGGAGGATGGGGACGAGGACGAGGACGAGGACGAGGGCATAGAGAAGGCGGACGACCCCGAGCATTCTCACAGCGACGCTGGCACCGAGGAAGATGAGGAGCTCCATAGTCCGGCGGAGGGGGACGAGGAGGACGAGGAGGATGCCTCAGGAGACGAGTCCGAATCCGGATCTGAAGACGAGACGTCCCAGCCCCGCACCTCACGGCACCAAGTCAACGAGGCCTCCACAAGCCTGTCGCGCATGGACATCGGCGGCGCTGCATCGGCAAACACATCCGAGCCCCAGCAGGAGAACGATATCGCGTCCAATCTTCGCAAGACGCACGAGGTCGACAAGAAAAAGGGCAAGGCCGTATCACGTCAGATCGTGAGTGCATGCCACATTCCACCCGAACCGGCAGCGTGCTCAACGACACTGCCGTGATTGTGATCTAGGCTCTATGGGATACCCTCCTCGATGCCCGCATACAGTTGCACAAAGCCGTCACCGCAGCGAACCGGCTCCCATTGGTATGTTGTGCCCCGCATATAATCAGCCTCTGCCGACACTCACACTTCAGCTAGCCGGCCGAGATCGAACAATATGTCGCACATCCCTCCGCGCGCGAGGCCCTCGACGGCTTCATGGATGTAGCCGACGGCCTCACCGAAGAGCTATTTTCTCTCCAAGAGGTACGCTTCGACCCACCCTACCCCCTAACGACGCCCTCCCTGCTCACCCATGCGCATGCACGCACAGGACCTTCTACGCCTAAATGAATCGATAGAAGCGCCCCCTCGAAAACGACGCAGGCTGGACCAAGTGACGGAGCCCGTGCGTGAGTATGGTGAGGCCCTCACCGAGCTCTCGGCATCCGCCTCCGCGCTCGAGGCGAGCTATCACCCCTGGCTCGTCGACACCCTCTCAAAATGGTCCGCGAAGGTCCAGGCCGTCGCACCCAACGTCCTCCTCCCGGACAACAAGGGCTCTTTCCTCCGTGACGGCAAGAGCGCGCACGTCGGCGTCGTCAGCCTCATCGACGATATCTTCCGTTCCGACAACGCCAAGCTGCTCGACCGGACACGAAAGCGTAAAGACAGACATGCCCGCATCGGCCACGCTCGCGACGCCGATCACGATGACGACGAAAAGCTGGACCCAGACGTGTTTGACGACACAGACTACTACCAGCAACTTCTCCGGGACGTCATCGCCGCGCGTGGGGGAGCCGATGGACAGGCCGGCGAGCAGCAGTGGCAGATCCAGCAACGTGAGCGCAAGGCGAAGCGCAAAAAGACCGTGGACACAAAGGCCAGCAAAGGGCGCAAGCTACGGTACGAGGTGCACCCGAAGCTTCAGAACTTCATGGTCCCCGTGCCTGTCGTCGTCGGCGAATGGCACGAGGAGCAGATCGACGGTTTGTTCTCGTCGCTGTTGCAGACATGAACCGGTAGTCGCAGGGCTGGTTGTCCGTGCTTTGTTATGCCCTCTCTTAACTATGAATCGGTACAGTTGCTAAAAAACACTTGAGTGCCGGTCAGACGTCGACGTTGTTGAAATCCTGGTACTTCGAAGAGTTCATGAGTCATACACTTCCTCACCGCGCTTGGATCTGATGTCGACAGTTCTTGGGCAACACAGTTAATCGAGCATACTGGAACTTTAGGTTGCAAGAAACACTGGCATACTGTTATACTGCAACTGTGACCGGAAGACAATGTACACTAGACGGAGGCGACTCATACAACATACCCCCTGAGAAACCTTTGATATCCACAACAATCATGGTATCCAGAACAGCACGACAAGTGAACAAAATAAGACAGTGATAGCAAGATGAGCCCAGAAGACATGAGAGCAAGAGGGAGCAAGAACAAGCCTAGACTTGATTGAACTGCGCGAAAAGGTAGTTCCAAGACGCATGCGGATCTGCCGCCGCCGGAACGTGGTGTCCCTGCCCCGGTGAATGCGGCTGCATGTACTGCTGAGGGTGTGCGACCATCGCCGGATGCGTCGGCCCAATCTGCTCGTACCCGGTGTACTGCATGGACGCGGCACTGTGCATGTCCATCGCCCCGCCCTGCATCTGCAAGTGCCCGTTTGACGCCTGCTGCTCCCATTGCGCCATCTCCGGGTACGTGTAGTCGTACATCTCGGCGACGGGAGGGACGTACCCACCATTCCATTGCGTGCCATGCGCCACCGGGGGAGGTACGGGCGACTCCGGGGCGGCAGGCGGCGACTCGGCTTGCACGTACGGCATGCTCTGTTCGACCGGACTCATAGACTGCTGGGTCGTCTCCTGCGGAGAGGCTGGATTGGAGTATGATGGGGACTTGCGGGACACAAGTCGCGTCTTGCCACCTAGAGCGGCAAGCTCTTCGTCTTCCTCCTTGACAAAGAGGCTCTCGGTCGGGCTCTGTGGGCCGTTGGTGTTTGGCGAGTTGCCACTCGCAGCTTGCCTGGCTGCCAGTGCGCGGGCTTTGAGTTTTCGGAGAACAGGCTATGAGAGCACCGATCAGCGCGGATTCGCTATCCCAGAGTCAAGATCCTACGCACCAGGACCTTCGCGGCACGCGCATTACTGGATACCTCGTTGAACAGATTCAGCGCCGAGTCGAGGTTAGACAGAGCAGACGGAGCGAGCGCCATGCCAGGACATTTCGTTGCGATAGAGCCGAGGACGATCTTAACGAGGCGAGCATTCGATGAGCATTGCGCGTGGCAAGACTAGAAGCAGCAGCGACAGCGACATACCGAGCACGAGAACACATGAGTGAACAAGAACCACATGCGCTCGGTGAGACCAGGGTGTTGAGAGAACAAACTCTTGATGAGACCAACAAAGGAACAAGCACAGTTGTAAGCCGCCAGGACAGAGGGGGCATACTTGCTGCCAAGAGGGTCTCCAGGACTTTCCTCGAGAGCGCGTGCGAAAAAGCCGCGGTGGAGATAGAACAGCGCTGCAAGTGCGGACAGTCTGGTGAGCGGCCTACGGTCAGAGAGAGAGCACTTACTGATCTCCTTGATCGCGAACGCGATGTATCGCTGCATGGTCAACTCTATTGGCGGCTGCACATGAGGACCCTCCAGAGATGCTCCGCCGAACCCTGGGACCCGTAGCATTGGAGGGATGTAGAAGTCACGAATCTTCTTGTCGAGCTCCATGACGACGGAATAGCGAGGGACGGCCGCGCCGAACGCACGTTCATGAACGACAGCCAGGCATTTGAAGGAGAACCGGTGCTTCCAAGCGGCGACTGCGAAATGGTCAGAGGGGCGTAACAGCGAGGAAGAAGTATGGAACTCACAGCTCATTTCCAGCTCGCCGTGATCATTCTTCCTCGGCTCCTCCGGCATCTTGCAGTCGATGAACGCAGGCGCAAAGGAAGGGGGGCGGCCATAGGTCAAGCTCTGTCACCGCAGTGCTGTGATCAGGAGGCGGTCCCACTCGGACGTGAGCCATGTCTCGGGCAGCTCACCTGCCAGGAATCGTAGGTGTACAGTTCGTAGAAGAGCGAGCGTCGCCTGAAAGTCTCTTTCGTGTCCAGATTCCACCGGCCACTATCGCGATCTAAAGCAAAGAGATGCGTCACGGAGGCAGCACAGACTGTACAGATACGAAGGGCTCACGGAGACCAAGCTAGCGGGCAGAAATCGTCAGAACTCGGGCGGGAGGATATGGACAGCTCAGACACTCACGCTCTGGGCTAATTTCACAGCGAGGCCCATGAGGGCCCAGCGGGGTCCCTCGACAAACGATAGGAACATGTAGTGGCACATGAGGATCTGCTCACGTGCTATGAGTAACGATCCGTGGTCCTCGGGGCGAAGCAGAAGGCCCTTCAGGGAAGCGGCGCAAGCGCGAGCTACTCACCACCGCTTGTATAGCCGGGATCGACTGTGACTCCAAGACCGAGTCAACGCTCAGGACTGCCCTACCGAGCTGATAGTAGTGCATCGCTTCTGGGGATAGATATGGTTTCTCAAGATCAAGGAGGGCGCCGAGGCCAAGCACAAGGCAGAGCACTGCAAGGCGGTGGGCATCCATCGGCGCAGGGTCTGTGTCAATGCGCTGGTCGTAGACGCGGGTGAAAATAGTGTCGTTGAATTCGGCTTCTGGAATCGGGGTATACCTAAGTTCCAGTAGCACGGGAGGTCATACGCAGATGAGTGGGAAAGAGAGATCAGCATTATTCGTGCGCCGCTACAAGGGAGAGCAGAGCCGCTGACGTACATCCATGCTGCATGCTTGAAGTAGATGGTGGCCAGTCTGCGGGCCTTTGTACGATCTGGAAGGGCATCGAGCACGGCGCCGCGTATCCCACCCGCAGTCTCGCTAACAGCCGTATAGAAGGGGAATGTATGGCTCAGCCACGGAATGTCCGTGGGCAGTTGCATCTGCGGGCTATCCCCCTCGTCGTCGCTTCCTGCTTCGTTCTATGCTCCGATTAAACAACATGACGAGATACTACTATTACGTTCAGTCCGCGCACCTGCAACAGATACTGCACCCACGGGGCCATCGTCAGCGCAGCGCCACAAGAATCCCGAAGGGAGCGCGTACCCAGGCATTGGCCATCCCTCCGTAGAACTTTGTGTGCCCGGACTCTGTTATCGATCTAGAAGGGTGATATAAGGTTAGACCGGACGGGGGTGAGATCCCTGGAAGCCGATTTACAGTGAGCCAACGTTAATCGACTCTACAGACTCCTGTTCCTGCTCTTGCGCCTGTTCTTCTGGTGTCTCTCTCTCAAGAGGCCTCTTGAGAGCTCTGAGCTCGTCCGTCAGGAGCGGGTGGGGCTGGCTGGACACGCTGGACTGGATTTCTTCGAGCGCATCCTCGAGAGAGCGGACGCGGTTAGCGAGGATGGTGATCTTGTCATGCAGTGCCTCGGTATTAGCCAAAACAAACCTAGGCTACTAAGCCAATGACCTATACGGGCGGCACGGCGAAGACGGTGCTTACCGATTGCCCTTGCCCGTGGTGAGCGACCCTTGCGGGATGATGTGAGTGTGGATCGCGGGATGGGGGAATGTGCAATCAATGACGAACTAACCATCAGGGCAGATTGCTGCACAGCCTTTCTTTACGCAGCTCGCGCACGGAAAGACTCGTGAACATCTACGGGGAGAGCACTTGAGCAGGAACTTGACCTTCAGGGATGCCTGGTGGTTGGTGGGTCGGTACTGACCTCAGTTTCAGCCTGAGAAGGGCCGGGATTATGGTTTGAGAGGACGCAAGAGGCGCGAGGCTGATACAAGCTGCTTACCGTCGGCACTCCGCACACGATAAGGGGGCGTTGCGCCTCTTTGATTTCTGTGTGGCTGAGGACATTCTGGGAGGCGTCCAAACCTCGAAAGGGCGGAGATTGATTGTAGGTGGGGTCTGGAGGGGGGATACGGAGAGGAGAGGCGTAGAGTTTGGAGACGATGGGCAAGCGGCGCGCCAACTGGCAGCGTGCTCGCATCTACTCACGCCTGTCCACTACAAAAGGCACAGCATCCGCCTTCGCAGCTCTCCTCTTCCAGGTATCCTCCAGCTCTCGCCTCTTTACCAAATCATGTTCAATGTTCCCGAAGAAGATCAGCAGGTACCGGTTCAGATGCCCGTGAATCTCAGCTTGGGCATCATGATACCAGTCCGAACCCGCGAGACGCGCAGAGCCATGCGCAGTGCTCTTGGTTGACGAGCGGCCCAGGAACAGAAGGTGCGGCTATGGGATCAGGCGGCACGGCGTGGGCGACATTGCGCAGGTTGGGCCGTCTGGCGTAATCCAAACCTAGGGGCAGCTTACCGCGAACAGCTATTCAGGATCCGCGGAATGCGCGCCACGGCCAGACGTCTAGACACTGAGGCTGAGGACCCGCAGTATGGTCATACTCCACTCTCTTGGCTCGCACAGAATTCCTGGACGACATGGTCGTCTCGTGCATGCTATCCCGCAATTTGGCCGATCGTATGGAACCCCTCTGCATGAAGAACTGCCTGTTATACATCGGGGTTCTTTCCGAGGAGTCGGTCGAGAAGCATAGGCATAGAATATGTACATATGTATACATGGGAGTAGACGACTCGGAGCGCACAACCTCTGGCTTCCGTTAGCCCGGAGACGTCACCTCCGTGCACCGTCTGGCAGCTCGCGTCACCCAGGGATAGCCGTATGATATACGAGGGATGCCCTGGCGAGACAATTGAGATGGCTGGGTGCTAGCGCGGTGCATCAAGTCCTAGAGGACACTCGTGGATGTTTCTTTCTCTGGAGATCGATAACACGAGTCGACACCTGCTCATCAGCTCCTTTGGCACAAGTCTGCGTGCAACACCGTGTCCGAGACCTCTTGACTTGAACCACTGCATCCGGCGACTCGCTAATTGTACCAACCAGCCGGGTGCGGGAGGGATTTCGAGTGCAAGCGTCGAACACTACTCCTGCTTATTCCGGTGTGCTAGAACAAGCGCCCATAAACGATGTGTGCTCGCTTGTCCTCCAGCTCTGACCTGATGCCTGTGCTGCTGGACTAGTGCCTCCTCCTCCTTGGCTTACTGCTCTCTAGCTGTAGCCTCCTACGCGCTGTGCAGCTGAGCCTTGTCCCTCTGTCGGTCTCGCTCTCAGCCACGTCGCTCTACGTCGATCTGGGTACCCTCTCAGTCGTTCTCAAGTACTTAGGCCGTGCTCTGAGATAAATCGTGGTTGAGATGGATGGTCTGGACGCACGAACGCGAGGCAAGATTCACATAAGCTCGTCTGGCCCGTCGAGGCTCTCGTGCGTCCATATGCTATCAGTCCCTCTACTTGACTGACCAAGAGGTCCCGCCGTTCTAGCTCTGTACTGTCACAACGCTTGCTAGCCGATGTCTTGCTCGTTATAGCTCTCAATGCTGGCAAGGATTATCTCTTGTACGAGGTTGGTGTCTTCTGGGTCCTCGTCCGGGTCCTCGCATGTGGCGGCCTTGCCGTCATAGTCTGGCTCCTCACGTCTGGCCAGCTGCAGAAGAAGCAAGTAGCGGAGGTATGTCTCCGTGTTCACGGCGTACCTATGCGTGATCTACATCAACGTTCTAGTGGTCCGTCCTGGGCATGAGCTCCTTGTTGCTGTTCCTGCGCCATGCTGGATTGTTCACCGCGTTATACCGACTGTCCTCCACACGGTACGTGTCTGGCGATGTAGCTCGCAGCCTTCATTCTCACCTGTCTGTCCAGCGTCATCCTATTCACGCATTTCTCCCCCATCTGGTTCAAGTCCCTGACCAGCCTCACATCCGTACGTTGTTTGCCTTCCTGCTATTCCGTTCCCGGGCTTATTCCTCGCAGGTTAAGCAGACATCCTTCATCGTCCTCTCGCTGGCTCTCTCTTTCCTCTGGGATGCCCATTTTCTGCCAAGTAACTTCGGCACTTATCTCCCGGCGTATGCGGCCCTCGCCGTTGAAGCACTGTCCTCTGCTGCTCTTGAACATACCGAGGGCGTCTTGTCTCCATCCCTCGGGCAATCCATGTCTTCCGCGCTGACCACTTTAGGCGCGTGCGTCTTCAGTCTCCCCCTCTATATGTTAAGGCATATCTTGGTGAGTCATAGCTCTCTGAGCATGACAGACATCTAATCCTTGAGCGCAGCTGGGGGACACTAGCCATCGCATACCCAGTCTGTCGGCACTCGCGGTGCTCCCTTGCCTGTCTTACATTCTTCTATACTATGTCCCGCGAGCATCTCTCAGCACCAATGTCGCCATCACCTCTTCGCTATACATCGTGTCATCTTATTTGACCACGTTCGCAACGGCGGTCGTGTTCGGCTACCTTGCCTTCGGGCACGCCCCGAAGCTTATCGACTTCACGGTGTTCGGGATGCTGCTGTACGGTACGATACCTCCAGCCTTGAGTGTATGTTGTCTCAACCGCTGATCCCATGGCTACTAGGGATGTACCCTCGGGTCGTCGAGCCCTCTGCTCGTGCAGGGTCCTACTACGCCTCAGCAAACCGCCTCGCGCGAGCCTACCTCAAGGATATCCTGTCCAACCCCGAGTCCCGCAAGATATTCTACTTCCTTATGCTGAACATGTGCTACATGCTTGTCCAGATGCTGTACGGCATCTGGACCAACAGCTTAGGGCTAATCTCAGATGGTGAGTGTGAATCTGCGACATGTTCCATCAAGTAAGGTTGACTCCGGTTGGTAGCTATTCATATGGCGTTCGATTGTATGGCGATCGGTGTCGGTCTCATCGCATCCGTAATGGCACGGTGGCCGCCGAACGAACGGTTCACCTATGGGTACGCCGTGCAGCCTTTAGAGGCAACGCTTCTCACACAGGCATTCTTTCAGCTATGGACGCATCGAAACACTCTCCGGCTTCGCTAATGGAATATTCCTAATCCTGATATCGGTGTTCATCATATTCGAGGCGATCCAGCGATTGTGCGTCCGCTCCCGCACTTGTCGTATCCAGCCCGTTCATTGACCCTCTCGCAGGCTTGACCCACCAGAGATGAATACAAGTCAACTGCTCTTAGTGAGCTCCCTGGGCTTGGGCGTGAACCTGTTCGGCATGTTCGCGATGGGCGGGCACCACCACCATGTAAGCCCTTCAAATGGTCAATTACGTGCCTTCATGCTAATCCACCTCGAAGGGTGGCCACTCGCACTCGCACGGACATAGTCACGGCCACAGCCACGGCCCTGCAGCTCCATCGAGCCCTCTGTCTGCCCTGGGCGATCATGGCCACGCTCACGCAGACGACAGCCCACATAGCCATAGCCATTCTCACACCGCTGATAGCGAATGCAGCGACCACCACTCTCATGCCCCGCCGCTCTCTCCGCCCCTAACCGCTCATCCGCACCACACTCGTTCTCAGTCGCCTGCTGAGCCCTTGTCTCACTCTCACACCAACTCGCATGCTCATACCCCATCCAACGCCGAGACGCACTCGCACTCTCATTCTCATACCCCGTCGCGCTCCCATTCAGCTTCGCACTCTCACTCTCACCAGCACACAGCGTCTCAAGCCGACATCCGCCCACCCGCCCGCTCCGCCGGCGGCCTCCACTCCCGGCACCAATCCCTCGAGATCAAGATCGACGTGCCCTCCTCCCCGCCCTCGCCGGCACCTTCGCTCTCGCCAATCGCCCGGCGGCACGCGCATCTGCACGGCGTCGACAACGCGCTCTCGCCGATCACCCCCAACTACAAGTTCGGGCACGACGAGCACTTCGCTACTCACCACGCGGCGGCGCACATCCCGAACTTGCACGACCACAACCATGTGCACGAGCACGCGCACGAGGGCCATAGTCACAACATGCGCGGTGTCTTCCTGCACGTCATGGCCGTCAGTCCCCTTCTCCACATGCTGCAGTCGCGACTGCTGACGAACAGTACATTCACAGGATACCCTAGGCTCTGTTGGGGTGATCGTGTCGACGCTCCTGATCCAGCTGTATGGCTGGACTGGTTTCGACCCCATCGCGTCCCTGTTCATTGCGATCCTCATCGCAGCAAGCGTCATCCCGCTCGTCATCGATACCGGCAAGGTGCTCGCGCTCGATCTGGACACAAGAGAAAAGACCATTCAAGATGCACTCTCCGAGGTACGCAGCAGCCCAGGCATGCTTCGCGCACGAAGGCTGACATTTTGCTAGCTCGCACCTATCGAAGGTGTGGCCTCGTACACATCTCCAAGATTTTGGCCAAAGGACTCAGGGAGCATCATCGGCTCGATCCACATCCAAGTCGCGCCCTCTGCCTCGTCCCATGATCCCGGTGGGCCGCACTCAGCGGCACGTCCGACATTCTCCAACGTCGACCGTGTGGTCGAGCGAGTAGACAAGCTCTTGCGGAGCCGTATTTCCGGGTTGGAGGAGCTCACCATCCAGGTAGAGGAGGCGTCCTCGCTGTGACCGTGCGCTGTCTGCTGGTAAAAACGTGATGATGATTGTACTGTATTACACGGAAGACACTCGCCATTGACATTCCAATATCGCACGCGCGCGTTGCTCTATCTACGAGTTCCAGCGCCGTACCACTAATTAGGTCCAGATCGTACTGCGTAAGGTTGTGTGAAGCGAAGAAGCGGGTCCCTCCGACCCCTGCGCTCCTGACCTTCCGACAAACATGTCGAAAAGGTGTGATCCGCAACAAGGGTCCCCCAGGAACGTACTAAAACAGAGCAAAAATACAAGCACCCGGGGTAAAGATCGTCCACAAATCGTGAATGTACACGTTATTGCTCGTTCAGGTTGTTGAGCAGGGTCGTCAGACACCGCTTCGTCACCATGTCGCCCTGCAAGCTGCCGTCAGCGAACGTTACGAACGCAAGGGCGGGAAGAATATATACCTTCAGCAATGCATTGAAAGTGTTGTCGCGAAGTGGCTCCGGTAAGCAAGCCCTGAGAGCTTCACGAGCCCTGAGGTTGGAAACGTCAGACTGGGTCGTGGCATCACGTGCCATGAAGGAAAGTACCTCAAGTTGTCACTCAAGCGCAAGTAGCAGCGCACAACGTGCTTGAGAAGGCGTACCGCCTGAGTCTCCACGAGCTGGTTCACCATGTTGCTCAGAACCGTCCCGACAGCATAGAAGCGCTCGTAGGTGTGGCAGATGTACGTCAGGCCGGTTTCGTCGAGGAGGATTTTCTGGACGATGAATATAGCGACCGTTTTGGAGAGCTCGGATCCAGTTTCCATGATCCGGAGGCACAGCGGGATGATCTCGGTGGACAGGAGGAAGTGGATGACGGTGGTATTGTCGTTTTGCTGCAGCGCCACGCACTTAGCACGCTGAAACCGAACGTCTCTACCAGATTGCTCACCTTGACCAGCGCACCGATGACGCCGAGAGAGGTCAGGCGGAGGTATTCGAAAGGGCGGGTTTTGGAGGTAGTGTTCAAGAAGGGGTATAAGAACAGAGGAATATGAGCTGTGGCCCAAGTCAGCCAAGAGCCCCAGTAGTAGCAGTGAAGCAAGGGATAACATACCGTTGAGGAACAGCTGGCGAGTCTCTGGGTGGGAAGCTACACATTGCAGGAGAGCGAGGGCATTGCAGACGCGATTTGATACATGGGCGGTGAGATTAGGCGGGGATAATAAGGGATAAACCGAGACGATTTCCTGAAGGAGCGCAGGCATAATTCCTGGGATGCGACTCCAGGTAAGCATAATACAACATATGCATGAGGGGTAGCACGCACCGAATGAGTGCCAAAGGACGAGAGCGAGGTCGTCGTATTGTTCCCTCTTCTTGCTCAGCTCGAGAAGCGCGCTCTCACGCGTGTCGGCGTTGAGGAGCTCGATGACCAGTGCATAAATCTTGCTCTCCTCATTGATGCTCAGCGGCGGGTTGGGCCCAATTCCGGAGGAGAACACGCCCTGGTGCGGGGTGGGGTGGGCAAGGGGAGGGAGGCCAGAAGCTGCGGGGGAGTCGGGGAAGCCCTGGACGCCGCGCTGGTAAGGGTTGTACTGGAGGTTGTGCTGCATGAAAGAAACGGGCTTGGGTGAAATGAGCCCCGCCATGGGCTTTGGTACGGAAGCGGCACAGACGGCGCGAGGTCGGCGACGGCGGCGGCGACGATGAGACAGCCGGGAACGATGGCGAGGACAGAGAATGTGATGAGGGACTGCGCTGAGTGACTAAGCGCCCATCCCGCCCTCTCAAAGCGCTCGCGGTCGTGCCTTGCTTACGTCATCAGAGTCCCATGTCCACTTGTATTGCCGCCGGCAATGGCAGATCCGCGAAGGAGAGCTTCAAGTTCGCATGATATTCTTCATCTCGGAAATGTACATCTCTAGGCGTTGTGCGCAAAAATAGATGTCCGTAGGCAAGTCGACTGTCCGAGGCACGAAAGAGCACAATCTAGGCATATCACTGGCCGTTGAACCAACCGACCGACAGCGGTGGAATCGCCCAAAGCCTCAAGCAAACAAATTCTTTGTGAAGCTTCAGCATGCCGGAACTGTAAGCGGGATCTTGACAGTCCTCTGCATACGATTCATGGTCAGTACCGCCGCAGCCACTAGCGCTCTTCCCAGCCCACTCACCGCCAGACCCTTCAAATAAAACCACATCCAAGTCGTCAGTCAATCAAACAACACCTCGATGTCATCCATCGCAGTCAGACGTACCGATAGGCTCGTCTCCTTGTACTTCACGCTCATGTCCGCGGCGGTCAACCGCATCGCCTCGATAGCTTCGTCAAGCGTCACGCTGTACACGTTCTGGCTTGCCATCGACAATTGTGCGGCCGTCACGGCCTTGACAGCTAAGCAGATTCCGTCAACTGAAGTCCTCCCCCGTCTCGCCGTATATGACATACCTCCGAGACTGTTCCGCTCCTACCGCACCAATCGAAGTCAGCCAACGCCCGGTCGTCAGCTCGTCAGAGGTGGATAAAAGCTTAATATACGCACTATGCACGGAACCTGCACCAGGCCATCAATGGGGTCGCATGTCAAGCCCAGATTGTGCTCTATATTCGACGTCAGCATGACTTCTGGCAACGCATACTGACAAATCCAGGGACCCAAGAGACAGGACTGCACTGACCAATGCCAATCTCGGCCGCCTGCAACACGGTCTCTGGAGATGCTGCGGCCCAGTGTAAGCCACTGATCATCATCGCACTAACGTGTGAGCAGTCACGACGTACCGCCCATACATGCCGCGAACCCTGCACTCGCCATCGAGCACGCGACTAGGGATCCCAACAGGGTCAACAACAACGCTTCACCAGAACACCGGGTCCAGAGGTTAGTACATACCTCCGACCTCGGCCTGGCAGCCACCCTCCGCAGCGGAGATGGTACTTCCCCGCTTGAAGAGCATACCGATCGCCTGATCGAACTCGGTCATCACTAGCGGACACGCACGCGCAGGAAGATAGGAGACGTACTGCGGCGGTGAGAAGGAACGTCACCACAGACCGCTCGGGGTCGTCGCTGATGAACTGTATCGGTGGAGTCGGACGAGTTACTTCAACGTGAAAAGCGCTCATGCGCGCGTTGAATGAACGCACCTCGACAATGTACTTGAGGACCGCGGGTATGACGCCCGCCGCGCCATTTGTAGGCGATGTCACGATACGTCCACCGCTAGCGTTCACCTCGTTCACCGCTATGGCGTAGCAAGAGAGGAAGTCCATCGCGGGAATCATTGTCTTGCGCTGTAACGCCGTCACATTTGCGCGTCAATTCATATGCAACATCCTTCGGCAGCGGCGAGCTCACCGGAGGCATAGGGGTTACAGGATGCTCCAAGGAGCCAATAACGCGCGTAGGTCGCGACGCACTGATCCTACGTCCTGTTCCCAACGCATCGCCGTTGTCCGACTCTGCACCCCATGAAGACAGTGACCCGTTCCCCCCGAACCCATCGGGGGCATCTATGCGCCCCGCGGACATGGAATCGCCCGCGCCAAGCTGCGGGAGGTTAGGGGACACGAGTCCGGGGTAGAACCTACGACGTCGCATAGTCACGGTAAGGATCACATCGAGGAAATCCTTTATGCAAACTATGGACTTACCCGCGCATGAGGCGGCGGTAGAGCATGGGCGCGCGCCTTCGCAGGCCGAGCCTGCCTGGCAGCTTCTCCTCCGCGGATGACACGCCTGTACGTATGCAGTCGTCCATGACACTCCATATGCGCATAAGCTACAAGTCCAGCCTTCGTCAGCATTCCCGGATCCAGACCTGGACCGGCGCAGACCGCGCAGTCACGAAGAGAAGGCAGGGGGAAAGGGGGAAGAAGCAATGGCATAGGCATTTAGAATTAGAAAAAGAGGGCACCTTCTCGTGTATGTCCTCGTGCGAGTATCCGAAGTGCAGCTCGTTGTCGTACACGATCTGGGCGATGGTCATCTAGACCAGGGAATTGCAGAAAAAATGAAGTTAGCAAGCCGGTCCTCCGTCTCCATGACGATCGAAGCCCCCGCGCCGCGAGAATCGCGGCGGCGCGGCGGACCACGATGCACGCAGAACAATGTACGTACATTATGCTTCTTCGTCAGGGCCAGAAGGCTATCTCCCGACTGTCACGCAATATTCAGCGTCCAATATGAGCTCTCGCGGTGTCGGACAGTGCCTCGGGTGACGTACAACGAACGGGTAGGGTGGCTGGATGGGATCTGGAACTTGCGGCGGGTCCCCAGGGGCGGACTCGGAAGGATGCGACTGGTGCAGTCGTGCTCCGTGAACGATGCTCTTGTCCACACCCTTGTAAAACAGGTTCTCGTCGACTATCTCCGCCGGTTAAGCCCAATCCCGTTCTCGCATGCATCAAGGTCAACTGGGGTGCGGACCCACCTTTCGTCTTCTCGTTCACCACGAAGCCACCCCCGACGCTATTGGGGCGAAAAAAACAGTAGTCAGTCATTTACGCTTTCTCCACCCTGTCGCCGAAATTGCAGGACAATGCCGGGCACGACGCATACCTGAAATACTCGTTGGTTGCGAGCAGGTCGCCGTCCTCGCCGAAGACCGAGAAGCGCATGCCGTTGGGGTGCGTCTTGAGAACCTGATCCCAGCGCCACACCATGTCGCGATCCATGTCGTACGTGATATGGTGGCGCCCCCCGAGGAGCAATGACTTGTTCTCGAGGATGGCGGCATACCGTGACGGGATCGTGCCCGTGTCGATGGTCTCAGGATCAGATCCTGGCGAGGAGGACGGCATCCGGGTTCATATCGCGGCCGCCGCGTACGGAAGCAGTAGGCGAACTCACCTTCGAGTCCCAGAAGAATCGCCTGAGGCGTGTGGTGACTACATCGCACACAGAACATCAGACGGAGTGGGCGTCATGAACGCGGAGGCACCGTACCCTTTTCCTGTAGACCGCCGCCGTGCCAGGTGAGTACGAATGTTCTGCTGAACGTTTGTCCGCAGATTGCGCACCTGTTGCCGCTAGAGAGCCATATCTGCGAGCTCATTAGACGCTCCTAAGAATGTGAGAAGGCGTAGTATGCTCACAGGGTAATTTTGACGGTCTTGACCTGGGAAACGACGCGTCAACTTGGGACCTGGCATAGGATAGAACGCGGATATACCTTCTCGAGTAGTCCCAACGCCTCCAAGTCGCCTATGAAGATCTTTCCCGCCCGCATAGGCCCGACGGTATGCGACGAACTTGGTCCAACTATGCACCAACAACTCAACAACCAATCCCGACGCTCGGATATGGCATGAACAGGGTGAACGCACCTCCGATGCTGAACAGGTCAAAGGCCGAGATGACCGCATGTTCGTGCTGCTGCTCATGGGCACCGACTGAGTTGAGCTCTTCTGCCGGAATCGCGTCGCTGTCCTCGTCCTCGCAGGGCCGCCGGGATACTGTATTGGGGTCGTCGTTGCGCCTGACAGAGGAGAATGCAAGGTGGCGTGCGCCGGAGATCGTCCCTCCGACAGACACGCGTTCAGACGAGGGCGCAGCGCAGCGCAAAGAGAGACAACGAGCAGGAGGAAAGTGGGACGCCACAACGCGTCGCGTGTGCGCGAGGCGGAGGCGCGTCGCTGCTAACATCGTCGTGGTTCGTCGGAAGTGGCTTGCCGAGTGTGCTTTGGGCTCTTGAAGCGCGCTTCGAGCCGAGTCTCTCTGGCTCCTCGCTCACTCGGCGTGCTGGCTGGACGACGTGGGGGGATGGGAAGGGATATCTGACGTTCTGTGCATTTCTGGGATGGTCATCGCGCCGGAGCTTGTCGCCGCCAGCAGCGCCCTGAAACAATCTTCTGACCCTAACCCTAGCATAGGTTTACGCCTTCATGTGACCGCGATCAAGTTTTTCGTCGCGTCGCCCGACGCGTCGAGTACTTCTTCTCCCGTCTCGCGGATCTCTGCTAGTCTCTGCTTGTATACACCCCTGGATTTCTGATATCATACTACAACATGGCTCTCTGAGGGCAATCGCTCTTCAGGTTACGTCGCCGGTCGTCCATCGTATTCGGGCGGCGACCAATCAGCACTTGAATCTCCGTCTGCCTATCCTGTCAGCATCCTCGTCATGTCCTCCATGCACGTCCCGATGATCCCGCCCATTCCCGCAACCCCTGCTCCCCTTCATATCCGTACAGATCCCCACGCAGGTCGCAAGTACCACGCCAGCACCGCACTTCCAGAGAACACGGACCTGCTCGGCAAGTACACGCCCTACTCCTACACCATCTGGAAGCGCTTCCGCAACGAGGTCTGCGCCGAGTGCTGGCGGTACGATGGCGGACGTCGGTCCTTCCTGACACGCCGCGATGACGAAGGCTGCGACGGACCATCGACAAGCGGAGCAACGCATCAACGATCAAGCACGTCCGCCGCGCTCTGGTTCTGCGACGCGAAATGTCAGAGCGAGTGGATAGCGAGAGAAGGCATCCAGGCCGTAGATCTTCTGAGGCAACTAGAAGCGGCGCGGCAGAAGAAGGCAAAGCCCAAACCCAATCCGGGCGCAGTCGCGCAGAAGGACGCGGCAGACATCGAGATAACGCAGGAGGCCATCGAGCGGGCGTGGGAGGCTGTGCGAGAGAAAGAGAGGTCGCCGAAAGAGGTGCGCAGGTGGAGAGATCTACAGCTGGAGGACTACGAGGCGGACATGGCCAGATACGTTCTCCTCGCACTCCATAGGTGTCACCGCGAGCGATGCAACAGAGGTCGAGCTTCATACCAGGCAGCCGCGAGCCAGTCGGAGGGATCGACAGCGATGAAAGCGAGCGACAATGAACCGTCCGAGTGGCAGACGTTCGCGTCACTCCAGATCAACGAGCTGCAGCTGCTGAAGGCTTGCCCCCAGATCCTAGAGCACCAAACACGGATCTATCGGCTTATAAAGGGCCGCTTCGGTTCACGCGCTACGGCAAGCAGCGCTGCGTCTTCGCGAAGCAGCTCTGTCTCCGCCCCTTCTCCCAACGGTGCGCAGCCGCGCGTAGATAACGCTGGTGCACGAGAGGACTCCCGGTCGCAGGATAGCGCGAGCCCGAGTTCCAGCCCCAGCCGTCACGGCGGCGAGGTGCACCTGGCAGATCTCGTCACGATAGCTAACGTACGAACGATCCTGGGAGTCGACCCCGGAAACTCATTTGGAATCTGGGAGGTGCCGCTCACGGAGGAAAGCGAATGCCTCGGATTCGCGGTGTATCCTCTCGCTTCCTTCTTCAACCATCGTAAGTCACTCCTCCACAAACGTCGAATGTAATGCCATACTCACGGCGGTTCGACAATGGCAGACTGCGCGCCGAACGTAGGGAAAGAGCGAGATGGACGGGCGTTGCGACTGCTGACAACCCGCGCGGTAGAAGCAGGAGAAGAACTGTGCATCAGCTACGGACATGTCGACGAGATGGACTGGAAGACGCGTCGACAGGAGCTCCTGGAGGGGTGGTACTTTGAGTGCAGATGCAGTCGGTGTACTAGAGAGGCAGGAGAGGGCTCACGGACGTGACTGACTCGGTATACACATAATCAGTGATGAAGGAATTTCTTTGGATGGAGCTCGCATGCAGGGAGCACTACTACGGTTACGAGTGCCAAGCAGACGTGCGATAGACAAGAAGCTGAGTGAAGCGAAGCAATGCACTCGCTTACCGGTACTTGGGTCTCGGAGGGCGAGGTATCTGCGCAACGCCAATGCATACCCTGAAAGCGCACGATCAGATAGATCACTGTGATCTGAAGCTGATTGGAGGAGACGCGTCCGTGCTGACCGAGGGCGGTGTGGCGAATATGGCCGACAGGCTGACGGCGGCGAAAGGGCGCACTGCACGAACGGAAGGAGATGAGGACGATCGGCTGTGGCCGCACACGACGCATTGCACGGCCGGCTTCTCCGTGGAAGCCGTGCCCAGTGTGGATAAGACGGCCGTTGGGGCTTCATATCGCACGACGCCGCCAGGGCGGGGTGAAATATACATATGTTTCCAAGTTGCGCCAGAATCAGGCATAGCGTGCCAGGGACGGCGGGTCCGTCGTGATGGTTCCCATAGACTGCGAGCCAACGAAGCCGACGGGGGGGCGGAGGACTGGTCACTTGAGTCACCCGCGTACGGCGCTTGATCCTCCTCGCAGCCCGCCCGGGAGACGCAGACGACGTCGGCCGAAAAATAAAAACAATCATCGCAGACGAGTGCATCGCTGCGTACGCAGGCCAATGAGGGCGAGGAGAGCGAACAGGATGTGCGCAGGGAAACAAAGGGATGGAGGGATTGCGACAGCGTTGTTGACTTGAAGTGCCACGCCGAAACGCGGGCGCTTACTGCAATCAGCCTGAACCGACGGATTCGAGCAGAGACAACTTCGGCTATTCCTCCTCCATCAACCGCCCTCTCTTCCCCCTCTCCCTCTCTTCTGCGCTTGGTGGCTGCCTACACGGTCGTTTCTCTCCCCCACCTCTGCATCAGCAGAACGATCCCTGCTGAAACTCGGACGAAATAGTCACAATAAACCCTTCCGCGCCGAACCTGACGTATACGCCCCTCGTCTCCATCCCCGAACACGCGCAATTTCTCAAAGGCAATTTCTCAAAGGCGACGCATTATTCGCCCCCGAGCCTTGCCGCCGCCGCGCTCTCAGCCTCACCGACGGGTCGGTAGCCGTGAATGATGGCGACCTCCAACCCACCAAGGATCATGACCCCCTCAGTGCCCAACGGCACGCCCGTCCGCGACCGTACGTACCGTAACGACTATCCGCCCTCTGCCACATCGTCCCCCGCGACCATGCGTTCCGTGGCCTCTTTCTCCACCCCGCAATCCTCCTCACACTCGAACCACACCCCCTCTGCCGCCTCCAACCCCGCGGTTCCGACCACGCAGCCGCTCGCCGTCGACGGACTCCTCGCCATGCACGCCGGCGCCCCGAACCCGCCGCTCGCCGCGCTCGAGGCTGCCGTAGGCGAGCGCAACTCGCTCTCCTCACAGAACACGCAGCTGTGGAAGCTCATTGAGAAGCAGCGCTCCGGCTACAACCACATGCTGAAGGAGCTCGAACGCATCCGTGGCGAACGCGACCTTTACCGCGGTCGCTTGCAGCAGCTCGGCGAGAACACCGACGCGATGCTGCGTGCCCATCGCGCCAAGGAGAAGGCGGAAGGCAAGGACGGCTCCCTCCGGTCGACGTCGTCGCATTCGCAGCTCAAGACCAGCGAGAACGGGATAGCGGCGGGCTCATCAAAGGCAAACATGCTTGATCCGCGGGCGTATATGACGAGGGCGAGTTCGGATGAGTCTCGTCAGTTCCTCCTTTTGTTCATCTTTTGTTGGGCCACCGAGGCTCACACGTTATTTTCATAGCTTCCCGTCTCCACCAGCTGTCGTCCTCTCGTTCCTTCGACCCCACCAACCCCAGCACCAACCCCAGCACGCACCCCCGTACCCCTGAGCGAAAAGGCTCGCAAGGCACGCTGCAATTCCCGCGTTCCGACTCACCCGCCATGTCGAGCCCTGCCGGCAACCCGTATGCAACCACATCTCAGTCGTCGTCCTCCAGTCAGCTCCCTGCATCGAACTCTACCCCGTCTCCCTCACCGCTTGCTGGCGGTGAGCGGGGCACTGATACCAACACGCGCAGGTCGCCCTCGTTGACGCATAGCCCGACTGAAGGCACCCCGCCTCTGCAGCAGCAGCAGCAGCAACAGCAACAGACACAGCAGCAGCCTGTTCCTGCTCGCTCCGACTCCCTTGCAGGGTTGTCCACTCCCGTACCTTCTCCGGCCACAGCTCGACCCGCTCAACCAAGCCCTTCCAGAGAGACTGCTGACCCGGTACTAGGCACTTGGAGGCCTGATGGACCTCCGCGACCCGCGCCTCAGCCGCCCCAGCCTGCGGTGCAGCCCCAGAGTTCAGTTGTACTGACGCCAGCGAGCCCGGACAGGATCGTCCATCCCCCAATCAACGGACGGAACAACGCCGCATCGTCAAGTGATGGGTCTCAAGTGATCACCAACGGCACATCCTCACCGAAGGCGCAGGCGACTTCCCATCCACGTCCCCCACCGATCCACCCGCCGCCGTCCAGCTCGACGTCTATCGTCCCCAACGGTGAGGCCAACCTCACGGTTCGCTCGCATGTCCCTTCTCGGGACTCGCAGATCTCGCTGCCCGAGGAGGCGAAGCGGTACTACGCGTCGATAGCGTCCCCTGCTCTGAGTCCTGGGATGAAGTTCAACTTCCCGTCTGCGCCGAGCTCTCCGCTGAAACAGGAGGCGCATACCGAGCGTAGTCATGCGGATGACGCCAACAGCGTGTCAGGTACGAATGGGGTGTCACCCGCTGGAGTCGGACTGGGCCTCCCGAGCGAGGCATCCGGCGGGAGTGTCAGCGAGGCTCAAACGGCGAGCCAAAGTCAAAGTCACAGTCGGGGACGGGCGAACGGCCGCGTGGCAGGCGCGGTGCATCGGGCAGGATCTGTCACGACCACCACAGAGGAAGGCGTCGAGTTTCTCGATATGGAAGACGAGGACAGCGCCTACGACTCGGGCGCTAACGGCGCAAGCAGCGGCAGCGTCCAGGTCACGTCCTTTGACGACAACAGCGTCGCCCACGGCAGCGACGGCAGCGACACCCGCAGACGCGACGCCGCCGCAGCACGCAAGCCGCCCGCGGTCGAAGACTTCCCGCTGCCACCGTCGACGACGGCCGTCGCGGCGCAGTACGCTGCTCAGGCTGCGGGGACGCCCCCTCGCTCGGGCAATTCCACAGAGACTCGGGACAGTCGGCCTTCCTTATCCACGTCAGACTCCCACGGCCATCAGGCGCCCTCGCTCGCGTCCTCGCAGTCCCTGGTCTCTGAGCAGCAGCCTCCTCCCTCGCCGTTCCCTCTCCCTCTGCCCCAGGGCCCGCCCCGGATGGGCTTCCGCGCGTTGCCGCTGCTGGCCGAGGACCTGCCGTACACGGAGGTGGTGGTGTCGAACTCGACGATCCGGCCGAACGACCGCGGAAAGGAGGTGCTCTCGTTCATCATCACCGTCGACCCCGGACGCGGCAAGGAGAGCTGGAAGATTGAGAAGCTGTACAGCGACGTGCTGGGGCTGGACACGCGTGTGCGAGCGACGGTGGGACGGAGCGCGGCGAAGAAGCTGGCGACACTGCCTGAGGGGCGGCTCTGGCGCGATCATGCGCCGGCGAAGGTCGACCAGAGGAAGGTGCGTCGGTCTCTGTATTGTCTGACCTTCGCGTGCTGGTTTTGCTCTTCTTTGCGGTGTGCCTTGTTCGTCCGTTATCGGGCGCTGGCTGCAGAGGTCGTCTCTGCCGTCTTCGCGTGCATCGGGCGGAGGCAGTGGGCCACGTTTGTGGGCCGAAGAAGGAGCCGGCGGAGGTGCCAGATCTGATGCCTCCCACATTCTCGGAATATCCGTGCTTCCCGTGCTTCCATGCCTCCGTCCGCGTTCTCGCCCGTCGTTCTGTCTGTTTCAGCCGTCTTCCGCGTCATCGAGAAGGATCGGGCAGTTGCTGACGTTTTTCTTGCATTCGTCCAGGCTGCGCTCGAGCAGTACCTGAGGTCGCTCATCGCGCTGCCCGTCAAGAACAAGGACGAGGTCGTCGCGTTCTTCACCTCGGACATCGTGCGTGACACCGCGAAGCCCGTTTCTCAGGCCGGCTACAAGGAGGGCTACCTCACCAAACGCGGCAAGAATTTCGGCGGCTGGAAGACCCGCTATTTCGTGCTGCAGGGGCCCTCGCTGGAGTACTATGAGAGTGTGAGTACCGTTCTCTGATACTCTGTTGCTTCGCCGGCCTCGCCCTCGGCACTCAGGAGTTCCGGGATAACTCTCATCGTCTCTTGCGCTTCCTGTTCTCGTGCTGACTACTTCGTCCGCCATGCGTGACACAGCGCGGTGGTACTCATCTAGGCTCAATCACGATCACCGGTGCCCAAATCGGGCGGCAGCAGCGGACGCCAGAGAAGCGCGAAGGCGACGAGGATAACGAATACCGCCACGCCTTCCTTATCATCGAGCCCAAGCGCGGCCCCAATGGCGCTACCGCGCGCCACGTTCTCTGTGCGGAGAGCGACGAGGAGCGCGACTCGTGGGTGGAGGAGCTTGTACGTTACGTGACGGGCACGTACAACGATGAGCAGGTACCCGTGTCGAACATCGGCGGTCCCAGTCCTGTAGCCCTGTCCAGTGTCGCACAGCAGGCTGCGCAACCACGCTCGAGCACGAGCTCTAATCCTCCGACCGATCTGCAGACGACGCCCGTGCGCCGAAGCACGAAGGAGATCGTCATCGCTAAGGGCCCCGCCATGCCCATCTCCCAGCTCGCACCTGACAGCAGCAACGCGAAGCTCTTCAACGCCACCGCTTATCCGGAAATGCCTTCAAACAGCCCCGCAAAGTCCATCGCGCCCTCGGTCGCCGAGCGCCTCGAGGCCGACGTGCCGCTGTCCAGTTCGCTTCCCGTCACGTCCCCGCTCGTCGAGGAGCCAGAGACGACGCTAGCCCTCGGCCAGCGCGCCAACTCGGAGCTGGGCCACTACCCCGACCTCGTCGACCAGCGTGCGACTGCCACTCGCTCTCCGGAGCAGATCAAGCGGAACAAGATGAAGCGCATGTCCATGAAGCCCCCCTCGATCCCTGAGCGGTCCTCCTCGCCGGAGAAGGACGCAGGGCCGAACACGCCTCGGGTGGACGCACACGGGAAGGTCAAGATCTCGGGGCCCATGAACGGGACGCCCATTCCTGCCGGATACAAGTTTGGTGGCAAGGACGCGCCGCCGCAGGAGCAGCCGCCCCCTTTGCCCACCGCCAATGATCGTCGGGAAAAGACCAAGTCGCGCACGTTCAAGACCTGGGGCTTTGGCAGGACGCACGGTGAGCGATCTCCCCTCATCTGACTGACCGTCTCAGTTTCTGACGCCGTTTCGCCAGACAAAGCAGCTGTCGCGGTCCCGACCTACGTCCCAAGGGCCGTGTTTGGTGTCAGCCTGGAGGAGTCCCTTGATGTTGCGCAGATCGCCAGCTTGCCGGCGATCGTCTTCAGGTGCATCCAGTATCTCGAGGCGAAGAAGGCGGAACAGGAAGAGGGTATCTACCGACTGAGCGGAAGCTCTGCTGTCATCAAGGCTTTGAAGGACCGCTTCAATGCTGGTGAGTGTCGAGTTTGGACAGGCTGTCTGTGACATGTCGCTGACAATACTTGAAGAGGGGGATGTGGACCTTCTCGCTTCGGACGAGTACTGGGATCCGCACGCCATCGCAGGACTGCTGAAGACCTTCCTCCGGGAACTTCCTGCGAGCATACTCACACGCGATCTGCACCTCCGCTTCCTGTCTGTGATAGGTGTGTCATGCTGGCTAGAACCGTCGGAACGCGCTGAACTAACGCTGTTCCAGACTTCGTCGATCCCCAGGAAAGGATTAGGGAACTCTCGCACCTCATCTCTTCTCTTCCCCTGGCCAACTACAGCCTGCTCCGCGCTCTCACTGCGCACCTAATTCTAATCGTCCAGAACTCGGGCGTGAACAAGATGACGATGCGGAATGTTGGGATCGTCTTCAGTCCCACGCTAGGCATCCCGGCGGGCGTGTTCAGCCTGATGCTCGGCGAGTTCAAGCGTGTGTTCAACGTTGACGGCACCCTCGAAGAAGCCGCGGCGAACGGCGACGGTGAAGAGGCGCAGAGTAGCTCCGCGCGTCGGAATAGCCAGCACTATTCTGAGGCAGCAGCCGACCAGATGCTAGGGCTCGCAGGAAGGACGCTGCCAGGTACGTGCCATGTGCGCTGCCATGCGCCCCGCTATCTCCATGCTGACCTCATATGCACCCTTGTCTGCTCCACACCTATTCATGCAGTGCAACAAGAAGAGGCCCAATCCGACGACGGCGACGACATCGTCGAAGAGAGCGGGACAGAAGCGACTACTGAGAACGACTCTGAGTCGGTCGTGGAATCCTCGGCGGCTTCGAGCTCCGCACACGCCAACGTCTATGTCGAGCTGACGCAGCCGCCCGTTGAATACACGCAAGACGGGCAGTATGCTGCCGCGCAATCCTCCCGCGCGTCGAAACTCGCGGCCAGTCGGGGGCTGAGCGTCACCACTGACAAGGCGAGCCGGCGACACAGTCGGATGATTGGCCTCCCGCACTCGCCTCGACCACCCCCTCAAGGCCCTCCTCCGCCTCACGTCCAGGTCCCTTCCCCTGTACAGGGCCCTCCTTCCAGCCCGCGTCCCACCGAAAGCTTAGCGGCGATGCCTACGTCGCCTGCGGCCCCAGTTTCTCCGCAACGGCCGACATAGTGCCGCAGCGCTCCGCTGCTGTGAGTGCGCTTGCCCCTCTCGTGGGGCCAGCAGCACGGCAGGCAGTCGGCAGTGATGATCGCCCATATGGCACGTACATACCACCTAGTCTATGGTACGACAAGTATGGTCAGCTATGAGCTCGGATAGGCAACGAAGCGCGGTGGGCTGGGCTCCGCAAAGGCGGAGTCCGAGAAAGCCACCGCGTCGGCGATGCTTCAGGTCGTTTTTTTCTTCTCTCTCGTTTTAGTCCTATGGATCCTCTAGTATACAGCTGCATGTCACAATGATACCCGCCGGCGTTGTGTATCCCACCCATCCTTTGCTGAGATGTAAATTAAGTCGTGGTCCGAAGCGGGTGAACGAGTGCGCCAGATGTTTTCGGCCGCTACGATCGCCAGTCGCGCCCTGTGGCTTATGATTATCGCGACCGACGTGTCTAGCGCCCGCGGACCTCGCGCGTCTTGGCCTGTTTTGGTGCGGGGACGCCAGCAGCGCCGCGCAGGCCACCTCCACTTCGCAGACCGCGTCTCCCTCCCACTGTCTGCATCGCTGCCTGCACTCTCGTCGCGATGGGCTACAGACAAGCAGCCGTGCTCACCTCCGTCTCGTTCTTCCTCGGTGCGTACCCCGGTCACAGGGAACGATGCTCTTAACATCTCTGCGCGAATGCTCACGCGTCCGCGCGCCGTCTTCAGGGGTGCTCTTCATCTGCCTGAACGTCGACTACAGGATACTCTTCACGCCGCTCACGGAGGGCACTGCGCGCGATGGCATCGAGTTCTACACGACGTTCTACAACTCTCCGCCCGCTATCAAGGCGAGTACTTCGCTTTCGGCTGTATCCCACTTCGGCACGCTCATACGCATATCTCTCTATTTCTCCCGCGTCCCCTCTCGCGCCTCCTCCTCCCACTCGAACACTTCGGGTCGCGCAGGCGCTGCTGCACTCTATTATGGGGGTGGGACTCCTCGGCCTAGTGGGCAAGCTGCACAAGTGGGACGACAGCGCGATGTTCTTCGACGGCTCTTCTCTCGGTGCGTCTCGCTCTTCTCTTCAACCGCTCCCGGATCCCGCTCTTCCGCGGACGGGACGAGACGCGATCCACTTCCCCCCCCCCCCCCCCCCCCCCCCCCCCCCCGTACGTACGAGCGAGCACTCACTCACACGCGTGCGCGTTCTAGCCGCGTACATCTTCAGTCTCGCCGTGTACTTGACCGTCGGCATCCCCGCCTGCCGCACCGTCGCGGACCCAGTACCGAACGTGGACTCGAGGGACGACCAGGTCGAGGCCCTGCGCATCCTCTCCGCGGGGAACACGATCATCATCGTTCTCCTCGGTGCTATCCTCGCTCTGCAGGCACGTCTCCTCTTCCCTCCAGCGTCCCGAATGTGCTGACTGACCGCTGGAATCTCTCCTTGCCGTGGCCGTGACTTTCCGACAGGCGGGAGAACAGTGGGCGAGGCGGCTCGAGGCCAACATCCTCCAGCAGACGGCGGAAGAACAGCAAAAGGCTGCGACGACCGTGGACGCCGAGACGGAGAGCAAGAAGGATAAGTGATGCTCACGTCGAGAACTTACGACCTCGTCACGTCGCTACAGCCCACGTTGGTTAATATCGAAGGGATGCCGAAATACATGTATTGCACGCTGGAAGGCTCTTTACTGTTCCTGGGCGCGCAGAAGATGCTCCCAAAGGTACCCGCCGCGACTGGAAGACAGCGTAAATGATGAGAGACGTCGGGTAAAGCACCCAGAGCGCCGACCTCCGTCTCCTTGTCTGATGAAGGCTTCCGCGCTGTCCCGCAAAGGCAGCAATGTCGGGATATTCCCATCTCTCCTTCACGAAGGTTGACGGACAAATGACAACAGGGGGGAATTCGTGCGCGCAGAGAAGCGATACGAGGACCTAGAGCGCCTCAGAACCTGTCGTATATGGCGCAAACGCCCCCTGGGCCGACCGTGGCCTCATATATACCGTGCGCGCACCGTCTGCGCAGCAGCTTCGCCGTCCGTGCGGATTTCTGGTCGCGCAGGAGTGTGATTTGCTGTTGATGAGAGCCACGGCGTTGTGGC
Organism: Pilatotrama ljubarskyi; assembly: GCA_022385805.1. Classification (NCBI taxonomy): domain Eukaryota; kingdom Fungi; phylum Basidiomycota; class Agaricomycetes; order Polyporales; family Polyporaceae; genus Pilatotrama; species Pilatotrama ljubarskyi. The sequence continues at coordinate 564,274 of MU277679.1, forward strand.
GTCGTGTTGGCGTCGCAGTGGCAGCGGCCCGCCATGGGAGCAAAGGAAAAGTCCCAAGGATCGCTCTGTCGTCTGGCCGGGCTTCTGGCCGGTCTAGCCCTGTCGCCCCTTGCGGGTGTGAGATCGCGACGCGCTGTAGAGCTTGGTCCTATCTCCGGTGGGCAGTCAGAGAATGTATGATGGCCACGTATAGGGAGACTCGACTCACCGGGGTCGCATCGGCGCGGTTTCTTGGACGCGTATCGTTCACGGAGGATTTGCGACGAGAGCTGGGCTGTGTGCCAGAAACCCCGCGAGATGCGCGTCGCGGGGTCCAGAGGGGCTGAGGCCCCTTGTGGGACGATGTTCTGTTGAAGTGAGAGGAAGGTGGGCGAGCAAAGACTCCGCCCGCTTATCAGGCTTTGCGGGATGGCTCTCATGGCACTCATCGGCGGACGTAGTGAACTGGTGCGGTCGTGATGGAGTGAGGTGCGATGCGAAAATGCGGGTGTGCAGTTGTGCGCTCGCTTCTCCCGGCTCGAGGGAGCGGAGATGCGGGGTTGCGCGCAGCGGAAGACGGGGTGGCCGGGGACGGGTGCATGGGTGTGCCTTCAAGTTCCCGCGAAGATGTGTGTGCAGAGAGTTGCCGACGGTAAGGCCGAAAGGAGCACATGTCGCGCACCAGCCATCAGAACGGGCGACGTCCTCCTCCTTGGACCGCAGGCGCCTTTTCCGGCGTCCTCGCCTTTCTCTCCTCCACACCGGCTTTGTCGTCACGACCGACGTGTTACGCTCCGCTATTCTTCGCCCATTTTGACAAATGCCGCTCTCTTCCACATGCGAGATCTGGGGGCAATCGGCGGGAGGCGAGCGTTGACGCGCGTGCGCCGTCGTTGTTCCACCAATATGGCAGGTGTCGTATTCGCGTCCGCCCTGTGTCACGCTCCAACGTACAACAAGGGCACATAACGTACACCGGCATCGGGCACTCGATCTCCCATTGTCTCTCTTTTCCGCATCCGTTTGTGTTGTTTCTTAGTTTTGCACCGCGTACTACGCCGTCAGCACCTCTTGGAACCCCGTCGAAGTGCAGTAGCTGCGCGAGGGCGGTGATGGGAGAATCAGACTGAGCAACAAGAGTGTGGTAGCCGAGCAAGGACGACTGATGTTTTCGCAGCCCGTCTCGCTCAATCAGCCTCCGGTGACGTCCAGTGTCCTACTGCAGTCTGCTGTCAGCCCGCCCTCTCCTCCGCAGACACCCTCAAGCTCGAACAGGCACTCCCATCCTCGCATCCATCCACGCTCGCGCAATTCCGCGGGGCGCTTGCTGCGACCCTGCGCACACATGTATACTCAACGTTCGCTTTCTGATCTTCGCCCCTCTGCCTTCCGTGCTGATACGACACGCTCCAGCACCTTCCCCGTTCTGACTCTGTCTGACGCTCTTCGACTCGGCCCACCGCCACACCCAATACCCGGCCATCTATGAGACATCCCTTCATGCGGATGTTTGGCGCCGCAACATACGGCCATCATGCACATCAGGTATGCTGCACCGCTCCGGGTCCCGCTCCAGGGCAATGAACTTCGAAGCTGATCTTGCTACCGCGCATGCAGCGGGCACGACCATCTCTTCTCTCACTCAATGTACGAGCCTGGCCTCCGTGAGGTGGAAGATCACGAAATTTTTCTGCGTTCCAAAGAGGACGACGGGCATCTGCACTGTCACAGATGCGAAGATGCGACGTTTGACCGCCGGCAACGCCAGCTGCGCCGTACATGCATCTCGTACGCCTTCCTAGTCCGCATCTGACAGCATGCAGCCTGCGAGATCCCCGTCCCAGTCGCCCCATCTCCCGTCACGCTTCTCCGCAGATGGCACCTCATGCGCGCCAGGCCACGAAGATTCCCCCGCTGCGTTACCTGGGATCTCCCAGCGTCTCCACCGACGACACCGACAGATATCACGTCCGTAGTCGCTTCTCCGAATATCAGCGCTTTCGATCTGAACGCCGAGGCCAGAAGTGCCAGTCGCATTTCCCTTTACACGGTAGCCGGCTGCGCAGACGGTGGTGGGATGGCAGGCGTGCGGTGGACACGCAGCTATCTGCCCGGTGTGCGCGTGCGCACGAATCGCCGAGCCATACGCGCGGCGCCTGCGTATTACACGCCCAGCGATCATATACGCATATGTGCCACCGCTCCTGCCTATCGTGGCGGTCAGCACAAGCTATCAACGTCCTCCGTACGCAATGCCATCGGATGGAACACGTCTCTCTGCTGCCCGGGCACCCGTTCGACGTACGAGCGTCCCATGCACAATGTTCGAGCACGCCGTAATGGCGTCTGATCTTGCACTCCCTTCCATCCGGCCTGTGCGTCGTCTGTCCACCGCTACCAAACTCGCGCATGCCCGCCCTCCCGAGGTGCGCCGCCAATGCGCTGCTGTCCCGTCACCGCAACATGCCGCGCACATCTCGCGTCACGACGCCCATCCGCACCCGTCCGCAGGCACCACTCTCCGCCCCTCCACCCTTTCTCGAACTCTGGAAGCCCGCGCGCTCGCGCGCCCATGCGAACGACAAGAACGAGGGTCCGAACGGAGGGACGTGAAACCTTGTACTCTATTCGCGGCGCCAGACAGGCTAAGGCTGCACCACCATACAGCCCTCCCCCGGCTCTCGTGCTCTTCAGGCTTCCTCGCCCCTGCCCCCCTCCTTCCTCCCTGTAGGCAATCGCCGAGGCCCCAGTCCCCGGCCAATGAAGATTGGTCACACCCCTCGGCTTGCACGGCAACCCACGTTCTCCTTCCGAGCGTGGCCCACGGTGGGCCGCGCTGCAGATGCCAGCCCCGCGCTTCCCGTTCTCTCCATCATCGTCACCGAGTGACTGGCGTGAAGAGCTGCGAGGGCCAAGCTACAAGCTTCAAGATGTGCAGCCAGATTAATCGAGACGCAAGGCGCCCCCTCCCGTCCTGAAGCTTAGCTTCAGCCGTGCGCTACCAGACGTTCCCATCGCCGCCGCTTCCCATCCCAACCCGCATCCCAAACACCTCATTTCGCCTGTTATGACGGTGCGAACGGCCTTTGCCCTTCAGAACGCAGAAGCTGAGCTGCCGGGCTCTACAGACAGGCTCTCTGCGGCGCGCCGGTTCCAGACACACGCCCATCCACACTGTAGCGTATCTACCATGAAGTGCCGGCCGAGCGGGTGCGCGTGCCAGAAGCCCATATTCCGAACTCAGCTATCCCAGCGCACGCATAGAAGGTGGCGGGGGAGCGTGACCGTGGGGCCGCACGTTCCCGTGCATCCCATCTGTCCTCTATCAAATCCTCAAACTCAACGTAGCACCGTCACGGGCACAGGCAGGGAACGGGGGAACGCGAGGAAAAGGCGTGTTCGTGGGCCGCACCCACGCCCTCCCCCTCCTCCTGGCTGATCATTCTCGATCCTTCTTTGCGCCGTATCCACAACGCATCCATGTCGCCGTTTTGCAGGGACTGGGACTACATAGTCTAGCGTGCTGGACTGGTCTGAGATACGCCGTGACGATGGCGCGAGATAGGATTCCGGGCGAAGCCAAGGGCACGACGGAGAAGCATTGGGCGTGACGGGACCCCTCTATTCACTCTGTAACGTCTCGGCCGGAAATACGCCGCGCATTCTCGCCCCTGCGCGCGCATTGTATAGGTTTACGATGCGTTCGCCATCGAGTCGTCAAGGTGGTGATGGACATGGGAGATCGAGCGAAGGCGATAAATATACACCAGAACTTCGCGCGCATGCAGACGTTGCCGCCCCAGCCAGCGATGGCTCATCGCGCGGGAAACGATAGACAATACCGTTACGCGGCAGCGTCTCGACGAGGATCTGATTGACACCAGAACTGAGTACATGTACATGGAACGCGCCGCAGCGACGGTGGGAAGGCGAAGAGGGTCGGGAGATGAAGGGGCAGTGGACGACGGTGGACGGCCGGGACATCTGCAGGAGGGGAACGCCGTAAGCGGCGAGGAGGAGACTTTTGACGTCCAATCGCCAGCGGCCGCGACCGTCGCTGACAGAGCGCAAGTAGAGGCTCTCGTCGGAAATCAGGGGACAGACCAGATTCGCCCATGTTGGTTGCATCTTCCGACGGCGAATGGGTGCTATCGCAGGAGGCGCGAGGGGCCTGGGGGACGTCCCGAAAGGAGCAGAGTGTGCCCGAGGGAGAGGACGCAGTGGCTGCGGGGGAGGCTCGTCGTGGGCTGGGAGGAGCGTTGGCGCGCGCAGGACGCGGTTCTGGTTCGCACGGGCTGGGGTGCGCACATTCAGTCGGCCAAGGTTGCATCGTCGCCGCTCCCAACTGCCGTCTTCCATCGAACACGTCAACGCGCAGGGCGTGTGCGCCGTTGTGCCGGGGCGACGTCGCAATTTTCGTGCTAGCCGTCGGTGGGGGCGACGTGTGCGGGGACCCGGGCGATAGTAGTCGATGTGTGGCAAATTACCAGGGACGTGTGCATGTATCACCGGGCGACCCTAGCTTGCGGGTTGGCGGCGGTGGCAGACAGGGCGAGACGGGGGCACAGCCAGGGCCACCCGGTGCGCTCGTGGTCGGGGCTCTGAAGATGTCGTGCTATGTGGGGCAGGAGGCGGCAGCGGGCGTCAGGAGGATGGTAGGTGGATTACCTATGAAAAGACATGGTCAGAAAGCGGGAAGGTCGATGGGTATGATGCTATGGTGCACGTCTGACGCGCTCATCGCTGGTGCGCAGGGCCGGGGCGGGTCATGATTGCTATGTCGACCTGAGTCTCGAGACCTCGTTTCCCCGCTGCCGCAGTACAGAGAGCAGGCGGGGCTGGGCCCTCTTGAGGCCAAACAGGCGGGACTCGAGACTGGCCTGGGCCAGCCAGAGGTGGGATCTGGATGTAGCAGCCGCATGATGCCGGCGGGAGCTTGAGGACAGCGAGGCAACCGTCCGGCCTTTGCGCGCGACGGGGTTTCCTGATAAGGCGAAGGCGTCGGTGGGCGAACATATGGAAGGCGGGTGGCCTGTTGAGTCGAAACGGGCAACGTATGGCGGGACGAGTCATCCGTACGCGTTGGTGCGTCACTCCGCGCTGCTGCTAGCCGAGCAAGCTTGCCACTGCAAACGCTCGCGTATCGGGCACTATGATGGTGATGGCCAGAGAGGGCATCTATCGAGTTATTGTGCGCCGTTTCGAGGGACGGCGAGCGGACTATTGTGGCTCATATGCAGAAATATTGCGTGAGCGCAGACAGGCTCCAGAGACGCAAGCGAAGGAAGGCGAGTCGCGCTCGGATACGAAGGACGCATGAAATTGTGCGATGGGCCAGCATCCAGATTGGGACACGCAGAGAGAGAGCGAGGATCTGGTGCATGCATGCGAATGCCGACAATTTCGGCGGACGAGAGATAGAGTTCCGCACTGTGGCCCCAGCCTCGCCCGTCCTCTTCGCCCATCGCTCGTGCTCGCAGACATGCGTATCTCATCCTGCATACACACACCTCTCTGCTGCGACGCCCTCGTCCTGCTCTTGGACAGCAGCGTGCTGGCGGTAGCACGGCACACGGGGGTGCGCACTTGGCACTAGCAGCGGGCGATGGGAGGACGATCAGCAGCGGTGACGGAAGCATATCAACCGCCCATACTGGGATCTGTGACTCCCTGTGACCACATGTGACTGGGCGTCTCAGCAGTTCCAAGAAAGGAATAGAATGGACAAGGCGAAAAAATAATTAAGAGATGAGATCTGGAAGGGGAGATCTGGTTACCAGAGTGTCGGGGCCTGTCCGGATAAGGGAACTGGGGACTTGCAGGGTCCTGCTCGACTCGTCCTCTCTCCCAGACGCTTATAAGATCTCGCCTCGCCTCCCTCCCCTTCCGACGTCCTCCCCCCTCCGACCTATCATCCCCTCCCCTCCCGACTCCCTCAAGCCCCGTCCCGTAAGTCATGGACATGGACGCTGTCGACGTTGCCTGGTGCTTGAGCTGCGAGTGCCGTATCGAGTTGGTATGTCCATCCCCTCCCTCACCGTCGATCCCCCGTAACACCCGACACAGGAACCATACCGCGACGGGTACTGCTCCCCCGAGTGTGCTCCTCCCTCCGCCAGCTCTTCCTCCGTATTTCAACCACGCGTGTCGTCACAGAAAGTCTCCCCGTACTCCTCTGTGCGGGACAGCCGTTCCCGCAACATGCATCACATCGAGGACTGTCCCTCCGACGCTCATCTCCCATCCACCCTCTCCAACTCCTGGATCGGTGGCGGCTCGGAGGGCATCAAGGCCTGGGCGAGGTCCGTATCCCCCGGTGCACCCCAAGCAGACGACGAGTCCTCTACTTTCATCGCGCGGCCGCCCATCCTCGACCGCCTCGCAGGCCGCGTCAAGCCTTCCCTCTGCATGTGCCGCGCCCAGCCAGCACCCCCGGAGCCCTCCCGCCCGATCCTCACCCCGCAGCAATCGCTTCCCTCGCTATCCCGCGACTCGACGTCCATGAACTCGACAAGCGTCGTCTCCCTCACCACGGACTCGTCATACTCCCTTGCTACCCCTGCGACCGGCTCCGTCGTCGGTTCGCTCGCGGTAATTGACACCGCCCGCATTGCAGGCGGCAAGCCTGGCCTGCTGCGAGGTCTCAAGGAGCATCTCCGCGCCTTCAGCTCCACCACCTCCCTAAAGGAGCAGCGGTCGACGACGGTCACTCGCCGTGACGCCATTGCCGACTCCGCCGCTAGCCGCGCTCAGAAAACCAGGCGAGCACCGTCGCCCGTCTCATTCTACCACATGCCCGAGGAGTATCTGCCGCCGAAGCGGAAGGAGGGTGGCGTGAAGCCGACGATGAAGGAAAACGCACATCCCGCGGCGGCGAGTAGGCGGACAACAGCGGCCCCAGAGGACCATCCCGCGTTCCGCGCACGCGGCCGCAAGCCCTCTCGTTACCCGTCATGATTGGCTCGACCGTTCTCCTCGTCTCGCCTCGCATCCCTCGTCAATAGACGACGTGCGCAGTCGCACGTCCTGTACAGTATTTATCACACCGTGCCATTGCTCCCCGATCCATTTTCTCTACATCTCGCCACTGGGATTGGCAAATAGCAATCCAATCCCCCCCGCCGGCCGGTGCCGCCCTCGCGGCGATCGCCCCGAGGTCCATCCTGCCACCCCACCTCCAGCGTGCGCGTGTGCGCTCTCAATCACATCTTCACCCTCCCTGCCGGCACACGGACCTCGAAAAGATGACGCACACCCTCGCCGCTTCTTGCCTCGTCTCTACCTCACGCATACGGACTTGCACATAGCGCATCAATTGCATCTTCCCCTACCCTGCCTGCCCCCTCCCCACTCGCTCACTTCTCTCTGATCTTGCGTGTTCCTCTTCGCCCCCTCTACCTCGCTCGCATACCTATCGCCTCCTTCGCATCTTCCCATCCCACGCCTTCCCATACATTCGTTCCCGCCTGCTCACTCATGCACGTCTTCAAAATTTCTCGCCGCTCCGCTCTGATACCTCACACACTCTCGCTTCCTTCGCTGCTCACCCGCGTCTGCGTCCGGTCCGATTATGTTGTTCGCTCTCCTCCAGCTCGTGTCACGACGCTCGCATACCTCTTACTTCGATTCGTCCCCGGGCCTGCGCGCCGTTCGCGCGTGCGGGCGCCACGATCTCCCGCCTTCTTCGCTCGCTCACGTATGGCTGCAGCTACTATCTACCACACTGCTCTCGCGTTTGCGGGGATGTACGCTACATGTACCACGGTATGCGCCATAGATGTGCAATGCATAGATATCCCGCATATACCCTCCAAGTGCGCCGCGCGTGATGCTCTCGACGCCCGAGATCGTCGAGATTCAAAACGGAAGAGACACATACATAGTCGTCCGCTGCAGTCCGTCCCGAACGAAGTCCTTCGTCGTGCGAGGGCGTATGTTTCCGGGCCTTCGCGGCCGCTTCCTCGTCGACTTCGCTCTTCCTCCACAGGCGTCCTCCCAGACCAGGCCCCTCGACCTCGCTCTCTGCTCCCGTCTCCGCAAGCACGCTTCGGTCTTCGGTCGGTTATGTCTGTGCACTCGTCTTCTGTCTTCGCGCGATCGTGTTTCATTGAAGCCCGGCTCGACGCTCCAGTGCGACGCACCCCCATTCGAACTCGAAGGCGCAATCGTCCCAGGTCAGACGCATTCTATCCTCCGGCACAGAAGGGAGTCCCTCCTCTCCCCTTCTCACAGCTTTACTGTGTGGGCGCCGGCGGCACGACGCGCTACTTACCAGCTTGATTAATGAAACACTAGTAGGGCTCTCATGATCCTCCTCAGGTACCAGTGACGACTCTCAAAGGTCGGCGCATCATGCGGTCGTGCCAATCTCTCATATGTTGTACTCAACGTCCACCACGAGCACGCGACGGTACTCCTCGCCACACACCAGCGGTTTTCTGCTGGAAAGCAGAAGACATGAACGGTACGGGAGCTCGGCCGGCACGCCGCTCTCAGGGGCACTAGCACGGCATCCTTGGATCCAGCGGGTCGATGATCCGTGACCATCCTTCTGGCTCTCCTTTCTCGCGGCTGAGCCTAAGCTCAAGCTCTCCGCCTCCGCCGATCCTGAGCATGGGTTCCCGACCTCCGAGAGCGTGTCAGCAGTCACCAACGCTGTGTCTGCAGCGCTATACGCCTTAGGACTACCAAGCCGCTTCTCGCTGTGCGCAGCAGCCGTTCCGGCCTCTCGCCCCGTTCCTGAACTGAGCCTCGTCATGGAAAGCGAGACACGAAGACCTTCTTCTACCGGCCGGGTTCTGTTCTGCTCTGGGCTGGACGCGGCTCCCATGCCCTCTATCGCAGGAGACGGCGGACAGGGAAGTATCGCTCGGAACGGGATGCGGGCCCGGGAACGCGTTCTGCGCACGCGCGTGCGTTGGATCCGTCGCACCTGGGTCTCCGAGGGAGCCAGGCCTCGCATCGTACCTTGCTTTGCACTCGAGTCAAATTCGCGGGACGGTGCTCCAGAGTCCAGAGTCCAGCGCTCGCAGGTCCGAGCCGGAAGATTTCCATACCGCGCACCCCAAGATACGCACAGCTGGAGGGCGTTCAGTATCGTAGGACTTGCAATAAGTTACCCCGCGTCCCCACATCGCCAAGCCATCGGGGTCGACCTTGTTCTCGTCGTTGTTTTACTCCGTATAACAGCCCACAGATCGCTTGCCGCGGCATACACAGGTCTGCCGACCGCCCCCTGAGCGCGATCGTTGACTGACGCGAGCTCCCGACGCCCGTTTGATCAATCCCGCGTGCCCGCTCCTCCCCCACTTTTCGTCGATCTTCGGTGTGCGGGGACGTCCCCACCTGTCACACGCACAAGAGGGGTACCAGGGGCTCCAATTCGGGGAGAGCACGTTCGCGCTCCCGCGCGCAGAGATTCGCCTGCAGTGCGTGCGCGACCAATAAACGACTACGAGCTCGCACACTGCTCGCACCCCCGTTACGAGGCTGAGCCACAGATAACCCAGCAAGTAATTGTCGTCAGGCACACGCCCAGGCGTGGTGGCGCGCAAGGTTCACCTATAGGCCAAACTTATTCATACTGCCGACGAGAGCCTTGTGAATCGTACATCAAGGTGCTGCAGTCTAACATAGGACGCCATTGACGGCATGTGGGATTTGCGCCCGCCAAGCCTCGAGCACGCCAGGGGGGCTCATAATGGCAGAAGACGTAAACGCAAAGCGCGGGGCGCGTGGCTTACCGCGAGCCTGAGCCTAAGCCTGAGCTTGTCCGCTGCGCGGTGGCACGACCATTACATCCATACTCACCAACCTAGATCAAAGCCTATCCACCCCTTCTTCCTCTCCTAAGACCCGCCGCAGTCTCGGCCTGAAGCGTGCTCGCGCTCGCACCCAGGCCCGATGACTGCCAGGCCACGCCCGGAAGTCCCAGCAGCAGCCCTCCGAGTCCTCCGAAGCGTGCGCCCCGCCCGTCGAGAAGCACGTCTCCGGGCAGGACAGCCGGTCCCTCCGCGCCCCAAGGCAGTCTTCTCCCCCTTCCCCGCATTCACACCTGTACTCTGAGAAGACGGCTCGTACGCCACGCACACGCCCGTTAGCGCTGCGGGGACGCGTCCGGGGTCTCCTGCAGCTGCACGCGCCCTCTTCGCACTCTCATGCGGTTCTGCGCGCTCGCGCTCGCTCCCGCACCGGAGGCCAGGGACGAGCCCCCGATCTTCCCGTACGTGCTCGCAGATTCAGTTCAGCTAGGCGACGACCGCTGGCATTGAACGTCGAACTCTCGCATTCGCGTACGCAACCGACATACTTCTCTGTTCAGCGCAGGCTGCTCGGAGCGCACGGCGAAGTCTACGCATCGAGACTCGCTGGCTGCGCAAAGTCTATGAAGAGACAATGTCTCGACCGTCGGGCGACTCGACTGTGGCAGAAAGGCACAATGGCGTGACATCTTCGAGGGGTTCTGATTTGGGGGTCTGCTTCGTCCGCTATCCTACTCCCGAGGGCCGAAGAATCGTGACAAGCCTGAGTAGGGTTGCCGCTGCCGCTGCTGCGATGACGCAGATACCATCCCGCTCGCACGCAAATACTCGTCGCCCACGTACCCTGTGCTGCACGTACCCGGCTGCCATGTCCGTGTAGCGTGCGCTCGGCCGCATCTGGGCACCCAACTGTCGACTTGACGGATTCCTGTGCGTCCGACGCGCGCAGCTGAGCGCGCTGTTGTGCGCTGACATGAGCGTGCCCCAGAACGACAGCTCGGCGGGCTGACCGTCTGGCAAGTGCTGTTCTGGCTGTGACGATCCGACGCGGTCTTCTGTATCACAGCTTAGCGTCGGACTGTGAGAGCTGCATGCAGACTTCGGTCGCACGGGCACGGATGCGCCGGGCGAGCGAAGTTCGCTGGATAGCTTCTAGCTGCACGCGGCTACGTGCAGATGGGCTGAGACAGATGCCAGCCTGAACAACAGTGCGCCATCGACGTCATGCCTGCCGGAGTCGATGTTCGGAGGATGAGGTGCGTGGCGTGCTCGACTCAGTGAATGGACGTGAGGAGCCTGACGCGCCCCAAGAGGCTCAGGACGAGCTGCAGCACCAGCTCCTCCGGCAGGAGTCGGGATAAGCAGTATATGGGCAACATTGTCGGTGACCGTACGAGCCGAATACGACACACCGGTGGACAATTCGAGCAGCTTGGAAGGTGGAGCAACTGCTCGATTGACCCCCCATCTCAGCGTCGTAGGCGACAGCCATGCGTGACGCGCTTGTGCCCCGGCGTGCATCGCGTTACGCCCACAATTCATTTTGCGCAGATTCACGACCGCGACGGGACGATCCTGTTCGGGGCGAGGCAGGCAGTCCGTCCCGGATTCCGATGTCGGACGTCATTCAGAAGCAGCATCCGCAGCGGATGGCCAGAAAAGGATTCCCAGCGGATGCTGCGCCCGCCCAGCTGCCAGAGAGAGAAGAAATCGGCAGGAGTGCAGCAAGGGGAGGAAGCCGAGCCAAAAAGTCGAGCGGAGGTCAGCTGTGTGCGGAGGTAAGCGCGTCGACGACCTTGGCCAAACAAGGCCACTTTCACTCGCGTCAGCGGACTCTCTGATTGCCGCCGGCAAGCACAGCCCGCCCTATTACGCGCGCCCCACCACGCCACTTGCCTTTTCGGGCTTGTATATCAGACATGAGTCGGGCCACCGCCTCTTGCGTCCCCTCTCGCGCAGCCGTCGGCGGCCACCCAGCGCGGTGCGTCGCTGAGACATGGCAGACTGTTCGTTTAATATAGCAGCTGCGCAATGCCCTCTTCACCGTGAACTGCGTCGCTGGCGGCAAGGCACATCACTGGCGACGTTCTAAATCTGAAGCTTTTCTGCCCGTCACCTCAGGCGGGTACCTGTACATACAGCTACTCGCCCGACTCGGCGAGCTCGCCGCCGTCCCCGCGCCCGTACCACGGCATCCATTTCCCCCTCCGCGAACGGTCCCAGAACACAGAACGTGTTTCGTATCACGACCCGCACCTGCTCCCGCAGCCGCTTGTCCTTTCTTGGCCGCCTCCTGACGCGTCCTTCCCAATACCGCACTCCCTCTCCCCGCCGAGCTATCGGATCTAGGCTCGATTTCGTACGCCTTTCCCGTCGTTCTTCGGGATTTTCTTTGAGCTTATCTGGGCTGTCACGCCCGAATCACGCCTCTGTCACTGCCTCCCGCCCCAGCAATGGACTAGCGCGTCTCTGGAGCTGCAGGGGAACGTACCCGTATGAATCGGACAGAGTTTCCGCAGCGCTGTCCATCCACGATGGGAGGCGCGCGAATCGTCCAATCCGAGCTGTGCATCATCCACTTTCAATGTGGCGCACCCTGACATCCATCCCTATCGGCGCGTCTGACTACATGTATACGGCGACGTGCAGACGTTCACCATGCAATGCATATACAGTTATCTGACGTCCTACCCCGCAAGTCGCCCGGAGCCGCATCTATACCGTATACTGACGCCAATGAGGGAGCGATATCCCGCCCGAGCCGCGCCCTGCGCTGTCCCCGGTCGCGAGGACACGCCGCAGCGCTCCATCCCGCCCCTCTATTCCTGCGTCGCCGTCCTCCGCGGACTTCTATCGTAGTATACGCAGGGCCGCCACCCGTCACAACGGTACGCTTCCCTCGCGCTCAAATCGAGGCGATCTGCGCTCTAATCCTTTCGTGCGCCATTCTCACCATCTGGTCAGTCTGAATCTTCTGTGCGTGCTTTCCTTCCTTCTCACCTGCTCCCGAAAAGGCTCTTGGGCACCTTCTGGTGTGCTCCGCTGTGATGGCTGATAGCCTCGTGGTATGGCGCCAAGGGCGTGTTCCATCACTGCGTCCGCCATCTGCAGAACGTCAATGATTCATATGACATGTCGACATTGCGCCACGCCGACTTGTCCGCGCACCTGCAGGGCAAGCTGTTTCGGGATGATGTGAGTCGGCGTCCTCTCTTTCTGCCTTCGATCTTCCAACGAGTCGCAGACACGACGCAGGCCCGCACGAACGGCCAAATCAGCCCTCCTATCGCCATGGTCTCTGATCCTGCCATACGTAGCGTGCGCCCCCCAACCCCGCGAGCCTGCGACTTGGCACGCGCACATTGCCCCCGCGCGGCCGCTTGACGCGCGTGACACGTCCCGCACGCACCAGCTGAGAGGCACGCCCCCGCTCCCTCCGGAGTCTCAGCCCGTCCCCATTCAGCCCGGTGCACGCTACTACTTCTCCCGCCTCGACGGAGGGGAGCCGCACGCCCACACACCCCCTCTATCAGTCCCATCTCACTCCGAGCAATTCAGATGGACCTTCGATCCTCCGTCCACCCGTTCCACGACCACTTCTGATCGCTAGTACGACTCTGCGCAGAACGACGGGCGGCACCCACTGCACAACAAGTCGTGCTCCCAGCGTCAGTCCTTGCCACGGGTGCCGAGCGTCTGCAGTAGCAAAAGTATCCGCCGCATTGGCCGCGCAGGTCCCGAATGGCCCAGATGAAGCATAGCACGGCGCACGGGTGTCAATGCCACGCGCGATAAGGTGAAAGCCCCCGGATGCCGTGATGATGTGCAGCAGCCCTCAAGCTATGGCGCTCTTTACGCCTCGATCTACAGCATGATGGAATACAGCATTCGCCTTAACCATCGAGACACAGATCCCGAGCCTCGACCGCTCGCCATACGGACATCCAGGTTCCATAATTCTGCCGGCGGCATAGCGATGCCGAGTGGTCCTCGGGGTTACGCTGCCCTACGGTATGATACAGTGCGATCATCTGCTCTGTTGGATGCGCTAACGCGATGGAGCCTTGCGAGGAGTCAGCTCGGGCAGAAACAGGACTAGCTCGGTGGCGTCCACTTCTCGGACATCGACGACGCCCCGGTGCTCGAGACCATCACTGGGCAACCACAGCGCCCACCAGCTATTCACTCTAAGAATATGTATCAAGAATCGCAGCGGCTATGCCGCTTGCTGGCAGGTGTTCTTGCGCACAACATACCTTGCTTGCACAAGCCCCCAAAGGCACGACGCTTGCTCACACAGGGAACCTGGCCATGGACGTCCAGCCTGGCAAAGTTGGGCCCAATGCCATAGCGACCCCTTGCACGAGACCAACGTATAGTCTCAGCTGAACGAGCGGTGGCAAATGCATCCGGCGCTAGCTGCACCCATCTCTCAGCTCGTAGTAGTAGTCGTACGCCCTGGCTGGTGTCGGGAGGAAATATACCGACGGCGCGCGTGGGCTGTGTCTGGCCGACTGCGGACGCCGCGTACCTGGCGCACAGGCACCGACGACTTCCTGTCAGATTTCGCCTAACCGCTCGTGCCACTGGTGTGCCGCGCAGGCTCAGCTGGTCGCTGTCTCAGTAGTGTGACGCAACAGGAACAGGCTACAGCTGGGGCACTCTGCAGCACTCTGCGTCCTTGGACTCTCGCGGAAGGTGCGGCTTCGATCCTTCATTGCTCCTGCCGACTTCGTCTGTGGCGGCGAGTGTGCCTTTCGAGCTCAATGCGGATGGCGTTATCTTCCACTAGGCTCGCATTGTTCACCGTCTGGTCGCTCTCTCTCCTCGAAGGCTCTATCTACAGCGACATGTCACGCGATCCAACTCATATTTTGTGCTCCAGATGACCCGTTCAAGTTCCTGTTTGCCTCATGACATCGACCGACGCCTTCCAGTGACTGCTGCGGCGCCGGCCGCAGTACGTCCCCCACAATAGCAAACTACCTGCGGCCCTCGAGTACGCAAATGACGCTGCACGGTGATGGTCGGACGGTTGTTCATTATGCTAGACTGGGACCTTGCGACTTGCATCAGACTCCCCGCCGCCACCATCTCAGGCGCTGACGTGCGGAGACTTTTCGATCGACCAGGAGGAGAGCGCTGAGCCGTGGACGTGACCATGACCGTGGTCATTTATCAACTCGACTTTCTCGGCAAGTGCCATCCATAGAATAGGTCTGCCTTGTTCTAACTTAGCTAAGGTCCATATGCAGATACGTCCACGCTATGTTTATCGCTATCGCGCGCGCGAGATTTCGCGAATTGTGGGCTGACCATTCATGCATAGTGGTACAGTACTGCTATTGCGTGCAACGATGTGCCGTAGTAAGTGCTATCTATCTTGGTCTCCTGGTGATGATCACGAGCCGAAAGCAGATCAGACATTCAATGTCGCAACCGCGGTAAGATCGTCTTTTGAGCAAGAGACGACCATTCCACTTCCCCCAGGGGCTTCTAGCGCACAGCCTAATCCTTAGTCTTCGCGGTGCGCATCCACGCCATGATCATCGTCTCTTCTTCATACTGTAGCCTGCTTTCTACGGTTCCCCGCCGTACCGGTACCAACGCCGCCCGAGAATAACATGCGATGTGACAGCGTCTATGATATTGTATGACAGGTCCACTCAGATGCACAGAAGAACAGGCACGCGTTTGGAAGCTCGTTCGCAACGCTCATCCTTCCCGATTTGTAAGTGCTCATCCTTCAGGAGAACTTCCGTGCTCGTCATTGCCCTGCGCGCCGAGCGTGCCGTCCAAGCTAGAAGCGAGCTGGAGCTGGACTCCGACACGCTTCTTCCGGCAAACCTTCTGCAGCTCCCGGGACGATCTCCTCCGCCGTCTTCTGGAATGCACCAGCCTACTCCGCCCGTGCCCACCACCGCGCGTTCTGCTCTACATTGCATGCAACGTATTGCATACGACGATCTTCCCCTGCTGCCGTCGGCCGTTCAAACTCCTGCTACGCCTCTCACCGCACCCACGGACTGAGACTGGACGATATCCCATCATATCAACGTATATGTCTGCACGCTGCACGACTAACGGTACAACTCCCGCTGCATTCTCGAACGGCATGCGCTTCTATACGCTCCCGCGAACGTTGCTCGCCAACGCTCGCCTAACACTCGCGCGCGTCTTCGCGGTGGCACTTTGTGTCATGGGCTCTGCGGACGCTGATAGCTGAGTTGCAACTCTACGCCATCCTCTCACAGCCGTCCTCTTCTGCGCCGTTGGCGAGATAGCGTAACGTCATAGGCACCTTCCCGGCCATGCTAAGGCACATCGCCTCCCTCACAACACCGCCGATATGTTCCTAGAACATACGGGATCTTCACATATATACTTTTACGCAGCGGTATCAAGTCTAGGTATGTTTCGCTTCTTCTAGGGGTACTCGACACTCGCCTCCAAGCTTTCGGTCCTGGACGCAAAAGATTGGTCACGCATCCCATCACGCCTGTTCCTAAACGATACAGTAGGCAACATACGATTCCTCGGATCCGCCACAAAAACATACCTGGGCGGTCACCCAAGAAGAGCAAATTCAGACAGAGCAGTCACGACGACTTCCAACAGAAATGAGCCCGCCTTTCCCTCGCTCAAGCCTGCCCCTTCCGGGCCTTCCCTGTCTTATTCGCCTTCCGCACCTCCTTCTCCCACCGCTTGTACGCA
Source organism: Pilatotrama ljubarskyi (assembly GCA_022385805.1). Lineage (NCBI taxonomy): Eukaryota > Fungi > Basidiomycota > Agaricomycetes > Polyporales > Polyporaceae > Pilatotrama > Pilatotrama ljubarskyi. The sequence goes on from MU277679.1 coordinate 580,728, forward strand.
TCCCTGACCATTCGCATCTCGAAGTGCTGCTTCGGGAACCCGCACGCCTCCTGCAACAGCGGCGCGAGGTCGTGCGAGGTGCACATCACAAAGTCGCGCTCTCCTCCGCCACCATCTGCAGCCGCTCGCTCGCTCTTAGCTAGCCGCTTGACTCGTCCTCCTCCGTTGAAGACGACTGCGGTCTCTCGCCACCAGGCTGCCCAGGTCGTTGGGTCTGGGTTTCTGACCGAGCCCCGTCCTTGGTGCGGTGCCGCAAGTCCCCGATAGTCATAGTGCGAACGTACTCGGCGTGCGACTCCGAGAGATAAGGCGGCCCGAGGAAGTGCGCATGCACGGACGTGTTCAAGCGGAGGGCGGCGTCCTCGTTGGTCGAGAACGTCCGCAGGTCGTGGCAAAGAAACGCTAGCCTTTGGCGTATCTCTGTGATATCCTGCTCAGGCGAATCCGTTGCGCGGGTCGTCGTCGCCCATCGGCGGTGTTTTGGACGGCAAACGTCTGAAGGTGGATGTCAGGAGGATGTATGCATCAGTCGTCGCGCACGTGGCACAACTTCGGTCAGCGCCACAAGGGCGTTGAGTGGTGGTTGAAGCTTTGAAGTTCACGAACCTTGTTCTCCTTGGGTTTCTTTGATTGTTCCTGTGGGTCCACGATCGGAGCTGACATGTTTTGAGGCTAAGAGAGATGGAAGAGCTGTGCTAACGATGAGAGCGTTGGCTTTCGAACAATGGGAGTCAGAGTTGAGCGCTAGCCTGCAGGCATCACAGGAAGGCCCCGAGGTCCGCGGCTCCGAATGTGACTCAGCGTCCGCGACTGACTGCAGAGCGCAGTGCAGATAATCTATGCCCTAAGTGTCAGCTAGCATATTGGGCGGGGATATAGCGGCGAGAATAATCTGTTACAGGCAGCCGGTGTACCACCAGCCATCGCGTCCAGCGCGAGCGGGTGTGATCGAAGTTACAACCTATCTCGAGTAGTTACTTCGCCGAAGCAGAGTCGATGGGCCCGGCATTCGAACTGGATCGCCATACTGTAGCCGGAAGGCCGGACGGGCACAATGGCCAAAACAAAGCTGGTGACAGCACTCGCTCAAGCCATACCTACGGGCGCGTTGGATCGGTAGGACAGCGATGTCGAGTATAGAGTCAAGATGCCAGAAGACAGAGAATATCTTGGGAGCGCTATGAGGAGTGTGCGCTGAACTCATGAACCGGCGAGCATGAAACATGAGACAACGGTCCGGCAGCGTGCGCGTCAGCCCAGAGGCAAGCTTGCACTTCGTGAACATCTGCAGCAGCAAGCCCCGATGACAAGCATCAAAGGATAGGCTCAGCTTCGAAGCGCAGTTAGTACAAGGAGCTCAGTCCCATTCTCAAGCTCAAGGCGTCACCCTTGACAACTCTTGTGAGCAGCGGATTCCGCGAAAAGAAAGCTTGCACTCACTGTGTCACCAGCCATGGGACGTCAACAATCTCTCGCTGGCGGCTCAACACGGCAATATCATTGAATACTTGACGTCAGGATCTAACTTCAAGCTCGAGGATGCAGCCACGAGGACAGTGACGAATTGCCAATGCTCCAGTCGAGGGAAACAAACGAGCATACGTGAGCCAGTAAAGCTCAAGCAGAGAGTCTCCATATCGCCGGGTCAGGGTCAGCACGCACCCCGGATGCTGGTACAGCAGATGCGCAAAGGGCGCTGTCATGTCGCAGTCTCGCTAGCTGAACAGATGCGCCACCACCGCGCCCCCAGTGACTGATGATGGAGAAGCCTCGCGAAACGGACAACCAAACCGGCCCAATCCAATCACGCACTCGATAATTGTATGGATGCGCAAGCGATAGCGACAATCTTCCATCGAGGCGGAACACGACATAGTCTTGATGTACAAACCTTGACTGCGAGCATTGTTCCTGGGCATACCATTGAATACAGACTGCGCCGCGCGATTTACGAGCAGTCCGGGTGCAGGGCGAACAGCAACAACAGTCCAGCACCCCGAGATTCCCAGCGCCTGCGTGTCAGTTGCCAGCAGATATAACATCAATGGGAAAGACGACAAAAGTACAACGCCTTGGTAAGGCAAGGATGAATACAACGGTTTACTGCGGAGGAGGCTGGAAGCTATAAGATAGATAACATTAGACAAACTTGACATGTGAATAAGACGCTCGGTGCGTACCCAGGAGGAGGACCGCCAAAGCCGGGGGGAGGGGGGAAAGGCATGCCAGGGGGACCTGCAGGGAAACCAGGAGGACGGAAACCAGGAGGAGGGCCTCCCATGCCGGGAGGTGCGAACGGCATGGGCGGGCGCGCGATACCACCGGGAGCACCTGTGCGAGCATTATAAGCATGTGACTGCGAAAAAGTAGGAAAGAGACGTACCAGGCGGCATCAAAGGCATACCACGACCCGCTGGTACTCCTCTTCCGGGACCAAAGGGCAGCTGTCGCGACCGCGTAAGAATTATGTGAGGGCAATGAAAAAAGGCGTCACGTACGACGTTCTTCTTGTCATCGTCCGTAACGGGCGGGGGACCCTCCACGCTCAGGCTGACGACGGTCTCACCGCGAAGGATGACCAGTCCAAGTGTCCGCTTCATCTCCTGCATCGGGCCTGCCTCTGTCTCTCCAGGCTTCTTCTTTGGGCGCACACGACGGAACTCTTCGCATTCGGCTAGGACGAGGTTCATGTGGCGGTCGAACGCGAGCATTTGGCCCACGAACGCGCGGCCGTCGTTGATCGTGACTTTGAGCCTCCAGTTGATGAGGCTCAGCATTTTGCCGCCTTTCGACTTCGGCGGAGGCTATGAGCATAGTATGAGCAACGATTCGTAGGCGCACATCGGTACTATCAAGGCTTACCATGGTGGGCAGAGGTTTTTGAGGATGGAGCGGACGATGGGCGGCACGCTGCAGACGATGAGCGCGAGGTTGCAGTCGTACGCCAAATAGAGCCAAACATCATCCACAGGACATGGGCGCTTATGCTGGACTCCGCGCTCGAGACATCAATAATGCATCATTGACAGCTCTAGCATATCTGTACAATCGTAAGTTATGGGTTCATGCTACTCAACGCTTCTAAAGCATCACGGCTGCACTCAGCTGGTTTGTGCAGCGGCTGCTAGCTCTGTATCTCATTTTCGTGATGATAGTGCACGTGTGGCGCGTGTCGATTTCGGGACGGTGCAATTGCAACGCGTGCTGCTACGGTAGTGACTAGTAGGGAACACGTTGAGGGTCTTACTGTATGCTCAGGAGACCATCTCATGCAGTGGGGATGACCTCCATCGGGACCAACGGGCCTCCTTCTTTCATCCCTTGACTTCGCAGTCGGGTTTTCTCGGGCTTGCTCTCGGACGATCGCCGACACCCTTCCGCGACTCCCCTAACCGCCTTATTACTCATTGATGCGTCATATATAACCCCCAGACGGATGGTGCGTTCAACAGGGCAATACCTTTCTATCGCCATTTCGTGGCAGGTTGGACGCGAAATCCACAGCAAAGTCGTCCATGAACAAGATGTCAGCGGTGAAGACTAAGTTGACCAGCCTGCTTGGTATGTGTCCAATGGTCCTCGGAGCGACCAAGATATACTAAGGGGCCGCACTGCTCGCAGGCATACGAGTTCCGGTCATATCGGCGTCGATGGTGTACGCTACCTCGGCCAAGCTCGCGGTGCGTTGTTCATGCGCCCCGATGTCGTAGCAGCAGATGCCGACTCTCTTGGACTTCATCTCCTCCTCCTCAGATGGAAGTCAGCAGGGGCGGAGGCTTCGGTTTCTTCGGCATAGGCGTGCATCCTCTCAACCGGTACTAGGTATATCCTGACAGCAGTACTACCAAACAGCTTCAGCTGCAGTGCCTGCGAAACAGTTGCGCGACGACCTGGCCGAACTACGCGCCGGCATACCCGATCTTGGAGACAAGCCGCTTCCTATTGGATGTGGGTACATCGGCTGGATGATGGACTCGAAGGAGGAGGAATATAAACAGCTCGTCAACATCGCCCTCGAAAGCCGTGTCCAGGCGATCTGGCTCTCTTTTGGCAATGACCTATACCGCTGGATCCAGTACATCCGCAACTCTCCGGCGTGTGCGCATACAGCCTACAAACCGCTGATATTCGTACAAGTGACGTCCGTGGAAGAAGCCATCCGTGCCGTGAATGAATGGAAAGTCGACGTCATCGTTGTGCAAGGTGCCCTTCACGAGCTGCTTCAGTGCCGCTAAGTCTGGCGTACTCATCTTGCCGTGTTCGATAGGTAACGAATCTGGTGGCCATGGAAGATCTATGGCTCCCAGCACGATGGTCCTTTTGTCCGAAGTCCTAGCGGCGCTCCCGGGAGACGAAGCTCCTCCTATCCTCGCCGCCGGCGGAATTGCCAGTGGAATCCAGGTGGCCGCCTACCTCACTGCTGGCGCCTCTGGAGCTGTTCTGGGTACGCGCTTCTTGCTGACGCCTGAAAGCCCGTATTCCTCCACGCAAAAGGCCATCCTTCAGGCCGCAAAGTCACACCAAACAGTTCGCTCGCTCGCTTTTGATCTGGCACGCGGGACCAACAACTGGCCTGAAGGAGTAGACGGGCGGGGCATCCGAAACAAGATCGTCGAGGACATCGAGGTCGGCGTGGACCCACAGACAGTGCAGGAGAGGTTCCGTCGCGCAGCCCAAGCCAGCGACCCGAACTACCTGCTTGTCTGGTCTGGGCAAGGTATCACTTTGATTAACGAGATCAAGCCTGCCAAAGTAATTGCTTTTGGCTATCAGGGTTACTCTAGACATCGAGCTAACGCGAATACACAATACTATCAGGAAATCGTCGAAGAGCTTCACGGAGAGATTCTGCACGCTTTGCAACGTGCTCAGCAAATCGTAGCCTAGGCATCTCGCTCCGAATGTCAGTGGAACCGAAGGCCCTTACACACTCCTAATGGCCTTTGGACTGATCCTTCCGTCATGCTCAACCGCTCGTTAACCAGTGTGAGTTGCTCAGTTCTTCTCTTCTGCCTACCCGTCGCGCGGATTACACCTCGTGCTATTCCGACGCACTCGAAAAGGCAGTGGTTGAGCAGATGACCCAATATCCCAGTGTACGGGTATGGGTGCGCGGGCACGGTCTGGTGCCTATCGTCGGCGTCCCAAGTAAAGCTGAACAGGGTGCAAGCATCTGTTTTTGGTTTAGCTCCCCACTCTGGATCTATCTGTATCATCCATCTGCTCACAGGCGAGCCGGCGCTCGCCGTAGTTCTCCAGCCTAAGTAGACCTTGAGGGGAATAGCCTCCCATTCCACCGATATCTTCGGGACGCCTCAGTCCGGCGGTGTATATAGCTCAGGAATCATTACAGGAAAGCATGGTCAACGTAGCAGACATTCTTCGCAGCACGATGCAAGCCATCAACACCAGCTTAACCCGCCTCCTGGGTGAATTCTGACACAACCGCAGAACACCAGCGCACATGACACTAATGGTATCCTCGGCGTCGCGACAGGCATACGAGTGCCGGTCATCTCCGCCGCGATGGCTTTCGCTACTTCTGCCAAACTCGCCGTAATGCTCCACGTAAAATGTGTCGGTTCGACCATGCACTGAACCTCTCTTCCAGGTGGAGGTAGCCCGAGGTGGGGGGTTCGGTTTCCTAGGAGCAGGCACGTTCCAATCACGATTTTCCTTCAAAGCGTGTATGACCGGTCCTGACTCCGCTGCACGGACCTAGCATTCGCCACGCCCGAGTCCCTGCGCCAGGACCTAGCCTTCACCCGCGAGAGCTTCCCTGACCTTGGGGACAAGCCGCTTCCTATGGGAGTCGGTTTCATCGGTTGGCTTCTCGATGCCAATGAAGAACAGTCCAGGCAGCTCATCGACACTGCCCTCGAGAACAACGTCCAAGCATTTTGGCTTGCATTCGGAGTCGACCTCTACCGCTGGCTCCACTACATCCGTACTTCACCCGCGAACGCGCGCTTGACCCATAAGCCGCTCATCTTCGTACAGGCCACCTCGCTGAAGGAGGCGCTCATCGCGGTGAATGAGTGGAAGGTGGATGTAATCATAGCTCAAGGTGCGCCAGCACGACCGGGTCGACCCTCCGGCCGTCGTGATAAGCTCATCCTTCTATTCCTTCACACTCTACCAAACGCCTCCCAGGCAACGAGGCTGGTGGTCACGGGGGCGCTGCGGCTCCCAGCACTATGGTTATCCTCTCCGAGCTCCTCGCCGCTCTTCCGAAGGAGAACGCACCTCCAATCCTAGCGGCCGGCGGCATCTCGAACGGATCTCAGGTAGCGGCGTACCTCACTGCTGGTGCGGCCGGAGCCGTTCTGGGAACACGTTTTGCCCTCACGTTCGAAAGCCCGTACCCCGACGCCAACAAGGCGGCGATCCAGGCTGCAAAGTCCACCGACACCGTTCGCACCATGGCCCTTGACTGGGCCTGGAACCTGTATTCGTGGCCTGGGTGGATCAACGGTCGGGGCATCCGTACTAAAATTGTTGACGACATCGAGGCTGGTGTCGACCACAAGACAGTACAGGCTCGCCACGCAAAGGCCACGGAGACGAACGATCCTGATTACATGGTGACATGGTGCGGCCAGGGCGTGTCCTTGATCGAGGACATCAAGCCAGCGAAGGTGAGCAGCCTCGGCATACCCCCGCGTGTGCTTCCCCGACACGTTGACTTAGGTCTGGCGAAGTGATTGACATGACTGCTTATCTCGAACAGGCAGTGGTCGAGGAGCTGCACGCGGACATCGTACGTTCACTGCAAAAGGCTCAGCAGCTCCTGGCCTGAGAGTCGGGTCCGCTTGTCCAAACGGTAACATGTCTTGACCGTGAATACAAAGCATGCAATTCTGGCTTATCCGTCGAAACATCGTTTACATCCTTCTGTCACGCTCCAAAACGGGATTACAGACACATGGACGACCTCTCAAGATCTCAAGATACCGCAAACCCACAGCAGGACGTATGCTACCACCCCTCCGTCGACTGTGTGACGTCGCGTCTCTACCGGGACATGTTCCGCACGAGCGGCAAGGCACCGAGCTCATTACGTCCTCGCGCCATCCACCTTTGTCTATCCTCATACAGATCACTGGGCGGTACCAGTTCTGGATCTCCACATCCGCATGTCCTGCTTCGACTCCCGCGGACACGCCGACTGCATACTGGCAATGGCCCAGCCACTCTGACACGTATAGCAGCGTGTTCGCCGTTGCGGGCGGCTTTCTTCTCAATTCAATGACACCGGATAATGATCCGTATCACATTGTAAGACGCGATGGGTCGAAGTTCAGCTCGCACGCTGGCCCTGTCTGTAGTCGCGTGACCAAGGAGCCGTAGACTACGGATCTGTCGTCCGAGTGTTGCACCCCCTGACCAACGGGGTTCACGAAGCTTGCGCGCGCGACCATCAAGGGTTTCAAGACGCCGTGGAGCGAAAAATCGTGACACCTGAGGACCTTCGGCACACGGATCCGTCGTCCGGACGCTGTGAGAGTGCTGCGAAACGGGAAAGGTACCTGACCGCTACTCGGGGGCAAGAAATGTTTCTATTGTGACAGTATTGACTTCAAAGTATTCGTACAACATCCTACCACGCTTGCGGGTTGCTTGCCTACGAACCGGACGACTCAATGCACAATCTCCACCACCAAGTCGCCCTGGTTGATAGAGTCCCCTACGAACGTCGTCATGAGCTCCCGAGGAATCGTCGTATCGCACGCTACGCTCACCTTCATGGACGACAACACGCTTGATATGACCAGAGACCGGCGCAGTGACCGCAGACTCCATCTGTGGAGAGAACAGCGGTAAGTATTATACTGACGCCATGTGATGCACGGACTACGAACCTTCATAGCGCTCAGTACTGAAGGGGGTGCCACCATTCGATCAGTACGGCATACTATCCGTCAGACGATATATAACTTACCGCAGACGGGGTCGCCCTTCTTGATCTCCGAGCCTTCCTTGACGCGGACCTCAACGACGACACCGGACATCGGCGCACCCACGGAGCCAGGGTCATTAGTCGCCTTCTCACGAGAGACAGTCTCGACGGCGGAGTTCTTATCCTCGACAGAGAGCGCGCGGACCTAGGCACTCATGGTCAGAAACTGTCTCAAGGTGCTTTCAACAATACCAACCTCGCCGTTGACTTCGAACCAGACGTCGCGCTGAGCGCGACCCTCAATGACAGGGCCGACCGCCATGAGGCGCACAATGAGAGTCTTGCCCTTTTCGATGTCGATCATCATCTCCTTGCCGATGTCCGGACGGGCAAGGAAGAATCGCGTAGGAACAACACTGCAGAATCATCAGTATGAACTCCAGCGGCGATGGGAATGCAACTTGCCTCAAGTCGCCGTACTTCTCAACGAAAGCCTGGTACTCCTCAAACACCTATATCAAGTCTAGCGTAAGTACACACATACTTCGACCGTTGGCACAGTGTGTTACCTTGGGATACATGACATACGACGTGACGTCGGAATCGGTGATGTGCTTGCCGAACTTGCTACGGAGCTCCGCCTTGACCTTCTTGAAGTCGATGGGTTCAAGACTCGCGCCGGGACGACCCTCGATTTTTGGCTTGTTGCGGATGATTTTGCTGCGAAGGGGTTCAGGGAAGCCGCCGACCGGCTGGCCGAGGTAGCCCTGGAAGAACTCGACGACGGACGACGGGAAGTCGAGCTGGTCCGCACGGTCCAAGACATCCTGCTTGGAGAGGTTGTTCTGGACCATCCACTGGGCAAAGTCTCCGACGACCTTGGAAGAGGGTGTGACCTTTATGATATCTCCGCACTGGTAGGAGTGAGTCAGATATGCTTCATATGCGAACAGAACTGAGCTATGTAAAGCGTACCAGCTCGTTGGCTTCGATGTACTTCTTCTTAACCTCTGCGTGCCTGTTCAATTAAATGGCTCCTCGACTTTTTTTGGAGATACTCACCGGACCACTGAGTACCCAGGCCTAGTTGTGAGGCTTGGAACTGATTATGGGAGCCAGCCTGAGCAGTATGTCCCATACACGAAGTGGCTGCACACTCACCATCAAGTTCGTGTACTGACCACCCGGCATCTCATGCTCAAAGACACTAGAGTCGGAGGCGCGGACGTTGGCCTCGAAGCACGAGTACAACAGCCTAACCTGGCTCCAGTACATGTTGAGTGCCTGGATGTCCTCGTAGCGGATGCCGGTGCCCAGGCCAGTCTGCTCCAGAGCGGCGCACACAGCACCCATGGGGGGCTGGGAGGTCATTCCCGACATACCTGAGTTCCCAATCAGTATAGGAGCGCATAGAGTCAAGGACAGTATAACTTACTATCAATGGCGACGTCGACGACGTCAGCGCCCGCAGCTGCCGCGGCGATCATGCTAGCAGCAGATATACCCGCAGTATCGTGAGAGTGCACGTGGATGGGCAGGTCGGGATACTTGTTGCGGATAGCACCAATGAGCCTGTCAGAGATGTCAGCTTTGTTTCATGGTGAGGTCATGACCACTTCTTACATCTTGGCAGCCTCAGGCTTTAACAGACCCGCCATATCCTTGATGCCGAGGACGTGGATGCCCTCGGCGACCAGCTGGTCGACGAAGTCAAGGTAGTACTGAAGAGTATACTTGGTCTTCTTGGGGTTGGCAACGTCACCGGTATAGCAGACGACGGCCTCGCAGACACCGCCAGCCTTCTTCGCAGCGTCGATACCGAGCTTCATCTGTGTATCGGGTCAGTAAGTGTTCCACAACTCCAATATATTGGTAACCAACGTTCTCTGTAGGACGGACGTGAACATATGAATCAGACACCGAGACTTCATGAGCGTACCGATGTAGTTCAGCGAGTCGAAGACACGGAAGATATCCAGACCGTTCTCTACAGCCTTTTTGGAGAAGTCGTAGATAGCATTATCGCTGCAACAGACTATCAGGTTTGCAAACGCAGACATGTGTAACTGTACCCACGGGTAGCTGGTGTAGCCGACACCATTGGCACCACGGACGAGAGCTTGGAGCGGAATGTTCGGCACAAGCTTGCGGAGGGTGCGCTTAAAGAGACGGTTGTGAGCTGCGCGGAAGAGAGAAGACCTGCTAGATGAGCATACCAGCCGCTCCCAGGGGTCTTCGTACAAGAAGCGCATGGCGACATCGAAAGTAGCACCACCCCAGCACTCAAGACTGAACGCGTTAGCGAGCGCCCAGCTGGTCTCCTTCGCAATGTTCGCCATATCGATAGTCCGAAGACGTGTCGCGAGCAGGGACTGGTGGGCATCACGCCAAGTCGTATCCATGATGAGGACACCGGGGTACTCGCGCACGGCCTTCGCGAACGCCTCTGGACCCTTCTCTACGATGATGTTGCGCCAGCCAACCTGACAGGGCTGGGAGGTATCGAGTGGAGGGCCGTTGGGGTCGTCGCGGTTGACGAGCTTGGGGATGACTATTTCGTCCTTGAGACCAGGCTCGCCCTGCTGACCCTTGATAGAGGAACCGTTGACGGCCAGGTCACCGAGGTACGAGAGCAGCTTCTGTGCACGGTTCTGGCTCTGCACGAGCTTGAAGAGCTCAGGCGTATCATCGATGAACTGATAGTCACTCGCTGTCAATGACTCTGTACTGACAGCGAAGCACGCTCGAACTCACGGTCGTCCAGGTCTTGCCGCCAATGAAGACATCATGAGTCAGAAGGCGGAACAAGAAGGGAATGTTCGTCTACGTCCTCGTCAATCATCGCTCACATTTGTGTGGTGCTGGGTGACTGACCTTGACACCACGAATTCGGAACTCAACAAGAGCACGCAGCATCTTACGGCGAGCGACTTCATACGTAGTACCACTGACTGTGACCTTGACAAGCAAGCTGTCGTAGTGGGGCTAGCCGATTCCGGTTCAGCTGCATTATCCGGCACACTTTGCAACTATGACGACTCACGGTGATCTGCGCACCGGCGAAGCCAGAGCTTGCGTCGAGACGCACACCATTACCACCTGCGCTACGGTAGACCTCGATCTTACCCGTATCAGGTTGGAAGTTCTGCGATGCATCCTCAGTCGTAACACGGCATTGGATGGCGAAGCCGCGCTTGGTGATAGCCTCCTGAGTGAGGCCAAGCTGAGGGAGAGTAGCGCCCGCAGCGATCTGAATTTGTGCAGCGACGATGTCGATGCCAGTGATTTCCTCTGGAAAGATCTGTTAGCAAAACATACTGAAAGCCGTAGTGACCTAGCATTACCAGTGATGGTGTGCTCGACCTGAATACGAGGGTTGATCTCGATGAAGTAGTGCCTGCCGACTTGGTCGACCAGGAACTCGGCGGTACCCGCATTCCTGTATCCTACAGCCCTCGCCAGCTTGATAGCATCAGCCAAGATCGCCCGGCGTACCTCCTCCGGAAGGTGAGTAGCAGGGGCAACCTCCACCACCTTCTGGTGGCGGCGCTGCACGGAACAGTCACGCTCGAAGAGGTGAACCGTGTTGCCAACAGCATCGGCAAGCAGCTGAACTTCAATATGGCGGGGGCGTTCGAGGAAACGCTCAATGAAGACAGTGCCGTCGCCGAAGGCAGATTTGGCCTCGCTGACCGCACGCTGGAACGCATCCTTGAAGTCGGCATGCTCGCGAACAACACGCATGCCGCGGCCACCGCCGCCCATCGCGGCCTTGATGATAACTGAAGAACTCAGGGTGAGTCCTCATGAGGGCTGTTAGGCAATCGACACATACCAGGGAGGCCATACTCCTTGATGAAAGCGTCCGCGTCCTCCCACTTGGCAACAGGTCCCGGAGTACCAGGAACGACGGGAACACCGATCTTCATGGCTGTAAGAGCATGAGTGACATCTCCACGCGCATGGCTTCAAATCCAGCGTACTTACCGAGCGTACGAGCCTTTGTCTTGTCGCCAAGCTGGTCAATGACTTCGGGAGATGGGCCGACGAACGCGAGGCCGGCTTGCTCGACCTTGCGCGCAAACTCTGCATTCTCCGACAAGAAACCGTATCTGCCAAGGAAGACGTCCGCCACGTCCGACTTTGAGGATCATCTGTGATATTGGCGCGAGGAGGGAAATGCCTCACCCGGGGTGAATCATATCCACACCGTGCTCAAGCGCGATGCGGATGATATCGTCCTGAGCGAGGTAAGCCCCGACGGGGGTAAGCCCCTTGCCCACTTGGTACGCCTCATCTGCCTGTATGCACCCAAAAGCCAATCAGCGGACCGTGCAGAAGCGGGGACGCGTATATGCGCGCCTTTTGACGATGGGCAGACAGCCGATCCTCGTAAGAGTAAATCGCGACTGTGTGCATCGCGAGCTCGTGCGCGGTACGGAACACACGGATGGCAATTTCCTGGAAAGGGCGATGAGCGGATGCACGCCACAGTGACTCAGACGTGAAGCCCATACACCGCGGTTCGCGACCAGGATCTTGGTCAAAGGGCCTGAATGACCTGCTGCCTTGCGGCGCATCGTCTGGATGGAGTGCACGGGCGTGCCCGGCGCACTCGGGGTGACCGCGAACATGGAAGCAAGACGCGGAGGGTGGAGGGTAGCGGACGACGTGTTGGACGACGCCATGACTCGATCTCTTTCAACTGCAGATGCTGTGGCCCCTCTAGAGACGCGAATACGAGCTCGCTGTTTAAGACGATGGGGACGATGGGGAGAGCAGCTGGGGACGATGTGGGGGAAGGGGAAGAAGGACGAGAGCGAATGGAGACGCGTAGATAGCGGGCGGAGGATATCAAGTGATCTCTGGTGATCTCATAGATCTCGCCCCTCATCCGGGTCTGCTTCCGAGGCTAAATTCCGCACGGAGCGGTGCTGGGCCTGGCTTATGTCCCTCGAGCCGGCGTTACTGCGGTCCTTCCGCTGAATTTCCACCGCACAACGTCCAATGCAGTCGCCATCCCGCCAGTTCGTGCTCTCGCGCAAGTCAACGAATGTGCTAACGGACGCACACGCCCAGCAATCACCGCAGCGCATCGCGCTCGCTATCACACGTTCATCTCCTGTTTCGTACGCCCAGCCTTCGGAAGCTACCCGGTCGTTATCTTCTTGCCCCATTGGCCACCGAGCCAAGAACGTCGGGCGACGCGGCCATCCCAAGAACGCAGATGTGTCTATTGGCGGTCTCGAACCGCAGGATCCGAACAAATACCAGGCCATGCCCGCAGCGCCATGCACGGAATGCAACGTATCACGACGTTCTATTCGCCAGTGGAATGATACCCGGCTGACCCGCCGCCTCTGCTTTCTTCTGGTTGTTCTTCGCAACGGCGTACACCAGGCCTGCGAAGAATCCGACCGCGACTGCCGTCACTGACCCAAAGGTGACTGGGTCGCCAAAGAAGATCATACCCGACGCCGCGACGGGTAGTTTGTTCAAGGCACCCACCATACTGGACGATGACGTCAGACACAGAGCGGGAGCGTAGAAAATGGAGGCCATGCCTGTAGGTTGTGCTACTTGTTGCTCGTATGCACCATGCAGTAGTATAAGAAATGCCGACGGCGGCCGCCCCCGAGAAAGCAATAGCGAATAGCAAGAAGTTCCGCGTGTCGGGAGGGCTACAATGACCGTCAGTGTCAGCTTATATAAAGAGGTTGCCTCCACATACAAGTTCCGGTTGAGGTTCTCATAACCCCAATCCTCGGCGATGATGGATGCCACAGCCAGCACCGGGATGGACAGCAGGTTGTTGTAGAACATGGTGTCCCAATCTGAGAACCCGGTCAGCTTGATCCTCTTCCTCATCGTCAGGACCTGCAACCCGGCTTCAGCCTCTTGACACAGGAACAGGAAGAGGATTTTGGCGTACATATGCGGCGCTCGTGACGCAGTTCATGAACATCCAGAAATACCCGACGTTCATCTTGGAGACGACCCCGCTCACGGCGGAGAGCCCGTTCATTGCTTCCGCGACGGCGGGATCGCCGACGGCCAGAGCATCGCTGATATCCGCCCATGCCGCGATTATCGAAGAGATAACCTGGGTGCCGGAGAATATATTGACTGAGCATACGAGTCGACGAAGGGACCTAGACTTGACCCACCATTAGGATAAAGGACACCAGTGTAAGACCTGTAACGCGACCTCCGAACCAGATAACCTCTCCGTAGGCCTGTAGAACGGTAAACCTCCTGCACACATGCTGGACGAGCCTCCGTCATGCAACTCACAATGAGGATGATCGTGAGGTTCTTGAAGATAGTATACACGGGGATGCTCAGATATTGCTATACGGTGACACGGGCGGAACGTAAGTATACAACCGAAGTGCACACAACGACTGAATATCGACGGCCCATCCGAGGCGAGTACTCACCAAGCTCTTGGAGCCAGTATAGATGACACCGACGAGCAAGGCGCTGATTGGGAACCATGTCTTCGCGTCTTTGGTGTCAAAGTCACGGAAGGAGATGATTCTGAGCTTCTTCACAGTATAGACGCATGCAACGCAGACACTTGACTGCATGCATAGCAGAAGGAAGTTCATATTGAAGCCGGTGCCCGACACCACGTACTAGTCAGTGCACGATTCATCATCAGCTTCTGTCGCATGCTAGCGCAACCCCTCCTGGCACTTCGTGCAGACAGACCTACTTTGTTCACGACGGTCATAAGGATGGACGCCATGCAATAGCACACAACTGGCGCGACTGAACAAGGAGCACGACAATCCATTGTCAGTACCTGGAGGCACACTGTGCTTCGAAATGTACTCAGAACACACCTGTAGATGCCGCAACCGTGTGGGAGCTCCCAGAGCCGGTCGCCAGAGCTTTCTTCATCTCCACGACATCGTCTTCGTCCTTTGGATGGTTCGAAGGGCCTTTTTCCGCCATCCTGAGAGGATTCGACAGTAAAGTCAAACGAGCAGTACCGAGAGCTAAGAGTGCGAGAAACCAGAGGGAGTCCGTTCCGAGATTGATGTACAGTCTATTTGGGAGGCGGCAATGATTCCCAGACGAAGTGATATCTCTCCTTTATCAAAGGAGGGGAGGGAAAATAAAATGAACGAGCGGGAGGAGGACGGCGTAGAAGACAAGAGGAACGAAGCAGGTGTGTTGACGGCTTCGGGAAGGATGAGAAGTTAATGCAAGCGCCCATGATACAGCGGCTGCTCCGACGGGCAGGGATATCCGCGGCCCGATCGTAGAGCTCGCTTAGGCAAGTCTGAGTGAGGTCAACGTTGCAACCACTAACTTAGGTTGAGATGCAGCAGCACGTTATGTTGACCCACAGTACAGTAGGTAAGGCGAGCGGGAATATTACACCATTCCGACACCAATACTAACGCTCATGATGCTAGCCTTGCCAAGCCGCATTGCGGCTAACGCAGATTTGTCCCGCTCGGAGGGTAGGATGATATCAACGCGCATGACTATTGACAACCAGATTTCTTGGGTACATCGGAAACGCGAGCACACTGACATATAGCGTACAGCAGACTTGTTGTTTCACCCGTGCCAGACAGCGGGTCCTGCACGCGGGGTTAGCAACATACGTCAAACATACCCAAGAGTGGACACATACCAGGGATGGTATAGTTGTAGACGTTCTGTAACAGAGGGAGTTAGCGCTAGGTGTCAGTCGTCAAGTCCTCGACTACATACCGGCTGCGAGTAGACACTAATGTTAACGCCCGGGTCGGACCTGTGTCACATAGCGGTCAGCGAGCTGTGGCTGCTCCGCGCCCTCGCCTACCTACATCTTGTACGCGCCAGGGAACTTGACCAAGTACGAGCCAGAAGGCTGAGCGGAACCGGAGCCCTTACGAAGCACCGTCAGTCCTGGACGATCTCCGTCGGCCGTTGTGCGGGGGTACTCACCGTCACCTTCAACTGCGCGCACTCCGGGTAGAATTGCGGGTGGTTCGCGGCGTGGATGGAGAGGAGCTCGTGGCGAATGAAGTATTCGCCGGGTGCAAGGGAGGACGGGATAGTCGTGGTCCAGCTGCTGTTGTTCTCGATGAGCTGGCCCTGCGCCCACTGACCGTTCGCGAGACTGCCGGATATCAGGCCGGCATGGTCGATCTTGAACTGTACGCCGCACAACGGGGTCAGTTCCCGATTTTGCGCCCATGGGATAAGGGCATACCCAGCTCAGGGAAGAAGGCGTTGCAGTCGTGCATGCGCCATTGCAGTTCGCCATGTACACCATTACGGGGCCGATCGAGTGCCCCCATGGGTTGCTACCTCAACGTCAGCTCACACCCGCTATTTCCCAAATGAAGATGACGGTACGTACTTCCAATAAGCTGTCACCTTCGACCCGGCTGGGACAGTCGCGGACTGCTGGCCGGACCCGAGGGACGCGCTATTACTATTGCAAGCGAGGAAGGAGTCGGACGGGTCCGTTATGGGGTTGTAGGTATCCCACTCGCGCTGGATGCTGACCTGTCCGGCGGGCTTGAGGTAGGCCTGGAAAGCTTCAAGGCAACGTGATTGTAAGTCTTTTAATATCGCCGCGGAAAGTACTACGCACCCTTGGTACCACTGGCCATTGATCTGGTAGCTCACCACACCGCCGTGGGCGGCGACTTGGCTCACGGCGAGAGCGAGAGTAGTGAGCACGGCAGACGCGAACATAGCGCAAGACCTCGACGTGTGTCTGTGTGTGTGTGTGTGTGTGTGTGTGTGTGTCGAAGAACGCTGCGGGGCGCGACGAATCCGAGGCTCGGTCCACTGCTCTTATAGGCGGACGAACTTGAGAACAAAAAACAGTCGGTAGCTCATGTCGCGACGATATTCCGTCCTGCCGTGCATCGCAGCGGATGGAAGATTATGGGATCTTCCTCGGAAGGAGTAGAGGCAGAGGTACGATGCTCCGCTGAACCTATCATGGTCACGCGCACAAGACGTTGTCAGACCCAGCGAGCTGAAGTTCCACCACAATGCGTCTATTTTGCCCCAGATGAAGCGAACTGCGTCCGAAAGTGCTTCGTATCTGCCATCACGTTCAGCGATGCCGGATCGCCGCAGGCGATGTGCAGGCGTTCAAAACACCGAATGGATATGCCTCATAACAGACCTGTGCACCGACAAACCGCGTTATCACGATTCTTTCCGGCTTTCGTTCGGATCTCTTTGGCCTTAGGTTCACGCCTCTTACCCCCGCACTCAACCTCAACGGGTCCATATAAGGGGATGGCAAGTGCTTAGACCTGAGGCCTGAAGCGTTGGCCTGTAGCCCGATTATCCTAAGACTTCAGGAAGGACCTTGCAGGGGTCGGAGCGTCGGGCGTATCGACGGCCACCCCTTGAACTCTGTCTGAAATCGTCGACAAGAGGTACTTTTGCGCCTGTGAGGGGATGCCTGGCTACAGCCTCGGATATTTCACGCGTCCTGCATATGTCACTGGCCAGAATACCATTGAGCACACATCTTACACACGTTCTGTCCGTCGGCATACCACTGGCACAACACAATTCCCTAGCGATAATGTAGTCCGTGCAGCCATCTGGCGCCGGCACCGAACCGGTGGCAGGACTTGGAGCGAGGCGCGGCGGTTCGGACACCGACCACAGAGTAGTCACTGGAGCAATCGTTCCCCGACAGTGAGCACGCCGTCATGTACAAAAAATTGGCAATGCAGCGTACTGTGGCAGAGCGACAACGCCGGATCATGGGAGGTGGGTCGCGCTCTCACTCCCGCTGCTCAGCCTCTGCATCATCAGGATTCAACTCCATGGCCACCGTCATAAACCTGCCACGGATGTCAACATGATTCGAGTTTCAGGAGGCATTTGCACTCACTGGGCAGCGTGGGAGGCAGAGAGGACGCGCATAGCGTCTAGGTTCACTTTCATCAGGTCGCACAAGTCTGCGGTGCGAGCGATGGCGCGCGACATTCTGGCAAGACTATGGCCGAGCTGCATGTAGTTCCGGTCCTTAGCCTGCGTTGCGTTGGCTGGTTGCGACTGCATTGCGATAGGAGTGGTCGTGGTGGGTAGAGCGCGAGGTGCTGAACCATGCCGAGTGCATGTCACTGTCAGCGAGCATTAGACATGTGAGATGGGATCTGAAAGCACGTGGCGGCGATCGAGATCCAACGGGAAAGATGGTCTCTGCTCAAAACCGCGAGTCCACGGCTTGAGCACAGCTCCGGACACATCTCCCCACTTCTCGCGGGGGCTGCCTTTTGACTTATAACGGCCACACCCTCGGTCGGCTCTGCATCACAGGCCATCATGAACGCCACAGCCATGCCCTTCTTCCTCGACGGGAGGCAGCGTCATTATCTCGCGACGCATACCCCTTTCTACTACACTCCGCGCACGTCTCTCGTCTCCTGGCTCCCTGACCACCTCTTGACCCTCGCCGTTCCGGTTGTCGCCTATTGGGCTCTCAGTATCTTCTTCCACATACTCGACACCTCGGGCTGGAAATGGCTCGACAGATACCGCCTCCACGAGAGCGAAGAAGTCAAGTCTCGGAACCTTGTCTCGCGAGGGCAAGTCTTCTGGGCGGTCATCTTCCAGCAATTCGTGCAGACCGCGTTGGGGCTGTGGTGGATCGAGGAGATGCCTGTTGGCGCCGACGTTGACCATTTGGCGAACATGCTCCGTTTGGCCGAGCCCATGGCGCGGGCAGTCACATTGGTGTTCGGGGAGAAGACCGGTTCGCAGATCCTCGCAACGCAGGGGGCGGAAGGTCTGTACACTCTCTACTGGTGGGCGATACCCTCCGCCAAGTTCTTCCTGGGAATGTGAGTACACCGTTACTTGACAGGACCATTCCTCACCATTCGAACGGTACAGGTTCATCATCGACACCTGGCAATACTTCCTCCACCGGGCTATGCACATGAACACCTTCCTCTACAAGAAGTTCCACTCCTACCACCATCGTCTCTACGTGCCTTATGCGTACGGCGCGCTCTACAACCATCCCCTGGAGGGTTTCCTCCTCGATACCGTCGGCGCCGTTCTCGCAGAGTGGATAGCCAACCTCAGCACGCGTGAGGCCATGTTGCTCTTTGGCATCTCCACTTTCAAGACCGTCGATGACCACTGCGGATACAAGCTTCCATGGGACCCGCTGCAGCTCATCAGCTCGAACAACGCAGACTATCACGATATTCACCACCAGGTACGCATCTGTCGTAACGTTTTGCAAATCCTGCACAGCTCTATGTGGTCGGACGTGCTGACAACCTTATGCCGTCACAGGTGATTGGCATCAAGTCCAATTTCTCACAGCCCTTCTTCATCCACTGGGACGCGATCCTGGGCACGCGGATGACACGGAAGGACATCGAGCTGCGCCGGCAAAAGCAGCAGCAGAAGGCGCACAAGACACAGTAGAGCTATCGTACATTCGCCCTCATGCGTTCCGATTCGTACCGTTGGTTGGTAGGATTCTCAGGTTTCTTGTTATTTATTGTAGGCGTTCCTCTTCATAATTGCATTCCCCGGTGTGACCTTTCTGTGAACCGTACACATGTAGAGCCGGCGTTCCAGAGCTCAATATATATATAGTAGAATGGACGGAGCACGACAATACACGGAGAAAACATGAGATCACAGAAGACACTACCAATTTGCGAGAGCCTCCTTGGTGAGTGGTACGCTCTCCATCTCGTGCTCGTACTCGACCTCCACTCTCGGGCCACCTAGAGGCTCTGTCAATACACGTCCAATCGAGCGGGTTCAAAACATACTCACGCCTCGCTTTCTTTTCTGGCCCTTTCCTTGGGGGCTTGTCTGTCCGTGCAGAAGCCTTCCGCTTGCCAAGCGTAGACTTCTTCGCGTGTGTCTCGTCTTTCTCGCTCTCTTCGTCCTCCTCGTCCCCCTCATTCTCTTCTGCAGAGGACTGTGAAGCTGATGAGCACAACGCACAAGCAAGAAGCAAGATCCACACTCACCATAGCGTCCTCCAAATCGTCCAACTCATCCTCCTCCCCACTCAAGTCGCTCACGAACTCGCGCTCGCCCCACCCCTCCTCCTCTTCCTCTTCTTCCATATCCTCCTCATCCTCCTCGTCCGTCTCGTCGTCGATCATCTCGAGCTCCTTGCCCTTGCCCTTCTCGCCCTCCTTCTCGCCCTTCTCCCGGTCGAGCACTGCCTGCCACACCGCCTCGTTCACGTTCAGCGGTGCGTCGCCATACGCCTTAGACTTGAGTCGCTCGATGAGCTCCGCCTCGATCGACCGCTCGAGCTTGGCTGCAGACAATGCTTTGCGCTCCCGTACGGCTTCGCGGCGGTCGAGCTTTTTCTTCACCCCAATGAGTTTTGGCCTGCGGATGTACAGGCGTTAGCTCTCCCAGCCATGCATGAATCAAATGAGGAGGACGCACTGTTGCCGCAGGGCTAGTCGGCGCATCTTGATGAGGTACTGCGTTATCTTCGTAACCCGCTGCTTGCACTTGTGTATCGTGAAATTGGGCCAGTGTATGAGCTCCTTGTCAATCTAGCCATGCGCTCAGGTCAGCGATATGCTGCGTGGTATGCGTAGACGCGATTGGGGTACCTGCTCGAGTGCCTTGGTATAGTTATTCGAGAGCTTGATGCGCTCCCACATGTGCGCAGGGGAATGGGCACGTTCGATCGTCTTGACATAGAGGTATAGCACGCCTGCCCAGTTTCGCAGACCGTCAGCACGATTCAAGCGTTACAGAGTTGGGCAGCTAGTAGGCGCACCTTCCTTCTCCCTCACCGTCGCATACCGCGAGTTCGCAAGGGGGCAACTCTGCCTGTTGCACAGCCCGGTCACGTTGTACTCATTTCTGCAGAAGTTCTGCGTCGCCGTCCTGCATGATCAAGCACACCGAGTTGAATGTAAGCGAGGTTGCATGGTGCGGCAACCGGTAGGCGTACGCACTTGACTTTGTAGGAGCAGAACTGGGTGTTGATCACCGACCAAATCACGTCGTCACTCTGCATGGCGGCTGGAAGACCGAGTATAACAAGAAGAAAGGAAATGTGACGGTCGAGGCCGGCGAGGGGAGAAAGGGAGGTGCTCGAAGCTGCTGAACTCGAGCCCGAGCTCACATCAAGAAAATCTGGGATGCGCTCTCCTATTGGCTGAGGCCCTGTTCGCACGGGAACGGGCGCTTCTGCCGACGACGATGTGGAAGCGCCCGCGGCCGGTGCTGTCATTAATTCCATCTCGTGCACACCCGCTGCCTACAGACTACAGTAAATCTCCCTGCCCATCTCAGTCAACGCAACTCTCACTTACTTGCCAAACCTTCGCTATCGCATCGATTGCCTATCTTCGATGATTCGCTCTCTTGCCTCCACATCCACGCTCGCTGCTCTTTCGCCCACCCCAAGCTCTTCGGGACTACCCCCATCGGTCGTACGAGTCATCTCGACCCCTCTACCCGCCCTCTACCGACGGCGACGTTTCCACGCCTCGCCGGCCTCGTATGATTTCCACTTTGACACGCATCACTTTGTGCAGCGGCTAGAGCGCGAGGGGCTCAACCGCGCGCAGGCGGAGGGTATCATGAACGCGATGGCCGAAGTCATCGATGAGAGCATACGGAATATGACGAGCAACATGGTCACCAAGGCCGACCAGGAGAAGGTTGGCTACTGGTCTCCATTCTGTAATACGCTCCCCCAACTCACCGCGCGAATGCGTACTTCCTATCCTCTTACCTTCGCAACGCCTGCCCGTACCTTGCATAGCATCACTACACCCAACAAGTGGACTTCGCGCAGCTCAAGTCGGAGCTGCAGCTCATGGAGAAGAACGAGCTCGCGATGATCAAGGCGGAGAATGACCGCCTCGTGAACGACATCGAGAAGCTCAAGCAACGACTCCGCGAGGAGATAACACGCACGCAGGCGGGCGTGCGCCTCGACCTCAATCTGGAGAAGGGCCGCATGCGCGACGAGAGTAGCAAGCAGGAGCTCAAGATAAAGGAGGTCGACACGCGTATCGAGCAGGAGATCGCGGCATTGCGCACGTCGATCCAAGTTTCGAAGGTACGTACGGGGAGATCAGATTGTCCGCCCACGTTGGCTCACATAGCTGGACTGCAACAGGCTACGACACTACAGTATCTAGTCGGCTTCGGTATGTGCCGTTCCATCGTTACGGTCGTAGCTCGGCTTCACGGAACTCCTGGCAGTTACCGGTTGCTCTGCACTGCTCATGGCGTATATGCGCTTCCGAGTCTAGCCTCCTCGTGGCGTCTTGCACGCTCTGCTCTGGAGTACGCGGCCGTAGATGGATGGGCAGGTTCCTCCCTACGAGGACGCCATTGCAATCCTCCTAGTCTTGTCGGTCGGTGGATTAGCACAGTGCGCCCCTCAAAGTGGCGTCATAATACCTGTGCGTGCTCAGCCAGTCTATTCGGTATCCGCCTTGGCTTACATGCTAGGCCCCAGATCTATGTATTCATACCTGTATTCCTAAGTCCCGCATACAACCTATAGCACATCGGCTGTCTAATCGTCTAGTGGCGGCAGCGGGTCGCTTTCGACCGGCTCACCGAGCGCGACGCGCCTGAACTTTTCGTATGCACGATCAAGGTCGTCGTTCACGATGACGAGATCATGGGCACCCTCCTTCGCATACTCAATCTCCTTGAGTGCAGTTGCGAGGCGCTTTGCGACCGCGGCCTCGGTCTCCGTACCCCGACGCTGGAGACGCTCACGGAGCGTAGCAAGAGAGGGCGGGGAGATGAAGAGATAGACCGGATTGAGATTGGTCGCTTTTATTTGGCGGACGCCCTGGGACGACGGTTGTTCGGGGGAGAGAAAGAGAGTGACACCCCTCAGAGGGACATACCTGCGCCTCGATGTCGAGCAGACAGCGCCTGCCGGAGTTTTCAATGTCGCGGACGGCCATAAAGCTCGTGCCATACAGGTTGCCGGAGAACTGGGCGTGCTCGATGAACGCGCCCTGGCGGATGAGCTCCCTGAACTTGTCCTGGGAGACAAAGTGGTAGTCCTTCCCGTCCGTTTCGCCTGCGCGCGGGGCTCGGGTCGTGTCTGGCGTGGCGGACCAGGCACGCAGTGAGCTGTCAAGCTGGCGGCGACAAGGCAGGGAGTTGCTCACGGGAGACGCTGAAGCCAAATTTGTCCGGATAATCGGCGAAGAGGCGTTTCAGGAGCGTGCTCTTGCCCACGCCCGACGGCCCAGAGATCACCAGGGGACGCAAGAAATCCGCGGCAGGCGACATGGCGAGGAGAGGAAGAGAGAGAACAAGGCAAAGGGCGGGCAGGGAAAGGTGGCGGAGAGAGAGGGCTGGAGAGAGGGCCGCTAAACAATTCGGACGATAATCTATGTGCCAGAAATGGCAACAAGCGCCTTGGCGACAAATTGTCAAAGTTAGGCACGACGGGCGGGCGTCTATGGGGGTGTTGCAGCTGCCAGCTGGTCTCGATGCTCGGGGTGGGGATAAGCGCCGGGAGTGATTGAGCGGGAGAAGGGCCGCGCTCGCTCGCCCTTCCAAGCCTCCCACCACTTGCTTTCTCCCCCCGCCGTCGGGCTGCACGTCCCCCGCCCTCCAGCCCCCGTCGCCCACCCCTTCCTATCCTTACTTCACTTCTCTCTCCTTCCCTCTCCTCGTTTTCGCCTTCTCTTTCTCCCTATCGCTTCTCGACAACCATGGGCGCTGTCTGCTGCCGCCCCCAGGTACCCTTCTCCTCTCCCCCGCCCTTGCCGGGCTCTCCGCTGACTCTGCCACTCAGCCCATTGATTTCGATGGGGAAGTCAACCTCTTCCACTTCATCCTCTTGCGGTGCGTAGGGAAGGGTGCTTTCGGCAAGGTATGTGCTGTCTCCGGGCTCTTGTATGACCCTTGTCTGACCCCGTCCAGGTCCGAGTTGTCCAGCACAAGCAGACGAGGGAGCTTTACGCACTCAAGTACATCAACAAGGCCAAGTGCGTGAAGATGAAGGCGGTCGCGAACATCATCCAGGAACGTAGGCTGCTGGAGGAGGTACGCCCGTCCCGCCCCTACCCCGGTCATCCCTGCTCATGCAATCACCGGCATGCGTGTGCAGATCGATCATCCCTTTGTGGTGAACATGAGATACGCATTCCAGGATGACGAGAACTGCTTCTTTGTTTTGGATCTGATGCTGGGCGGGGACTTGAGATGTGAGCTCTCTGAGTCGTTCAGCCCTATAGAGTCCTCACCACGTTCACTCCACCAGTTCATTTGGACCGACTAGGGTCGTTGTCTGAGGAGGCCGTGCGTTACTACGTCGCAGAGCTCTCGTCGGCACTAGCCTTCCTTCACGAACGACGGATAATCCATCGGTGATAATATCTCACGCCACGCTGAGACAACTCATTCCCTTGCTCACCATTCCCATAGTGACTTGAAGCCGGACAACATCCTTCTCGACGAGCGAGGGCACGCGCATATCACCGACTTCAACATCGCGGTGCACTATTCCGAGCGACGTCTCCTGCAGGGCGTAGCGGGCTCGATGGCTTACATGGCGCCTGAAATCCTGGCCAAGCGCGGATACACGTACACCATTGACTGGTGGTCCCTCGGCGTTTGCGCATACGAGCTGATCTTTGGCCGTCGTCCATTCCGAGGCAAGACGAACAGCGACCTCACACACAGCATCTCGAAGGACACCCTGCGCTTCCCCGAGGACGCTGAGAGCAGGTGTAGCAGAGCAGGCATCCAGGCGCTGAAGGGTGTAAGTCTTCTTTCCAGCAGCTTCTCGAGCGACACCGCTCGCTGGCGATCCCAGTGCTTGTCTCACTTATCAACGCATGCTGCGGTTTGCTTGCGAGGCGGGAGTCGGCTAGTGGGCCCTGTCATACCTGATTGATGGTTGATGCGCATTTGTCTAGTTCCTTGAACGTGATCCCTCGAGGCGACTCGGGTGCAAGCCTAATGGAGAGGGCTTTGAGGAGCTGAAGAGGCATCCTTGGTTCTCAGTGATCGACTGGGATACGCTGGAGAGTAAGGAGCAGACGGCGCCATTCATCCCAGATGTATGTCTCTTCGTATCTTAATTGTCGCCCGCTGACTCACTGACATATCTTGTATTGGATGTACAGAACAAGAAAGCGAACTTCGATGCGTCGCATGAGCTGGAGGAGTTGCTGCTCGAGGATAACCCTCTGCGCGCGAAGCAGAGGAAAGAGCGAGACCTTAGCAGCCTAAGCGCCGAAATGAGGCAGATGGAAGAACAGTACGTCACCGACCTTCTCTTGCTTCTTGTTCTACATCAATCGCCATCATCAAACCCACTCATAATGACTGCTTCTCTGGTGTTGATCAGGTTCACCCCGTACGACTTCAAGAAGATGAACCGCCGGTCGTACTACCCGCAGACACAAATCGCATCGCAGATCGTCTCAACCGTCACCGAGACGTCTACTGGCCCAGCTTCTTCGCGGCCAGTCACCCCCATGACGCTCGCAAACGACGGGACGCAAGAAGGATACCCGTACAACCAGAAGCCAATATCCGACCACGACGTCGGCGTCGTAGAGCCCACGTCCGGCGTCGAGATGGCCGAGATCAGCGAAAAGGCCCATTGAGGTTCATATACCCCCGCTGATGCCACCCTTGGCCCTCTTGTCGCCCGACTCCGTGCATCCTGACTGACCAGGTCCAACCCTTCGGTCGTCCGGGACGGCACGGACTTGGTCAGTCATTTGATAATACTGTTCATCTTGTTTGGTTCTGGTCCCGGTCTCCGGTGTAGTCCTCGCTTCATCATATATCGATATCCCTCCCATCTCTTCCTTCTCTGTCTCTTTTGGCGTGCCCTCTACCCTCTCTCCATCCCTAACTCCCAAGACGTTATCCCTACTCGTAACTGTATATGGTCAGCAGTCGCGCCGGTGTTCGGCTTGACCGCCCTTCCCTGGGCCTTGGCCTTCCTCGCTCGCCTCCGTACGTACGCACATCACGCCCGGATCCCGCTCTCGATCCCCACGACCCCGCGCTATGCCCTTCACGCTCGCGTTCACGCATCGTCTCGCCCGCCTATCATATTCTACTCGTACACCCTACTCTCCTTATTCCGCGCGCCTTCTGCGCCCACGCCGTACCTCACACGCTCCTGGTCCCATGTTCCGTTATTTCTCTTCTTCTCTCTGTGGCTATCCGTATTACCCTACCCTCGTTAATAGCCGGGTGTCGTTCCTGCTTGTGCCCCCCGATATCACTACCCTTGCTTTGTTCCCGGATCGTGTGCCATACCACTCCCCAGTATCCCGATCTCATCTCTTTTGGTGGCTCTGACCTTGGCTCTGGTCCAGTAGTACGCATCGACTGTGTATGTAGTCGCGAAATAGTGTTTTTCCCTGCGTGCCGCGACGCCTTCACGTAGAGTGTTGACGGGGTCACGTTCAAGTATTCAATGAGAGTACTACTGAATGTAGTGCTGCTCTGAGGGACAGCTTCGCCCCCTCGACCCTTGGCATGTACACTCTTCAACCCTTCTGTACATACCCGCGAGATCCCCATCTCCCCAACACCACTTCCCAGATCTCGTTTACAATAAGACATGGCTCTGTACCTTGCTGTCGTCTGCATCATCCGAGTCCCTCCCGTAGTCGCGTCTCTTGCATTGTAGATAGTTCAGTCAGACTTGCGTTCGTCGCATATATACACCACGCGGCGTCGGGTTACATCTATACGTGTGGTACAGATCTACATACAGCCCCAAGCTATGGATAGAGGAGTCCAATGCGTCCGCTCCTGGCTTCAAGCCGCCTAACTTCCCTTGCGCTTCGCCGACGCAGCCTGGACCTTCCCAGACGGCAGTGCAGCCCCACCGCCTCGGGAGCCAGAGCTGACGAACGTGTACAGGAGCGACCCGAGGAAGACCATGCCCGCGCCGACGCCGAGCTGCGCGTTCCACCCGTTCCCGAACCACCACACGCTGAAGCAGAGGCTGATCGCTTTACGTGTCGTCAGCACCAGGTTCGTCGACACAGACGAGACGTGCTATAGGCGTCCAGGCATCGTCACCAATACGTTGTGTGGTGTAGGGGAGGGAGAAGAGACGTACCGAGGTCAGCTGGTTCACGCCGGAGACGCATGCGAGCTGCGTGAGCATGTTTGCGCCGAGGATCGCGTATGGGACGAGACTGGACAAACTCCCGAACGTCTGCCGCGACTCGAGGGAGAGGGTGGTTGGGTCCGACAGACCGCTAAAGCCACGCTTGAGGTCCGGTATGAAAAAGAGAAAGATGGGTAACGAAAGGCAATGCTGCATTGGCCTGGCTTCAGCAGTGTTTCTTTGGAAGAGAATCAATGAACCTACAGTATAGAAGACGCCTTCTTTCCAATGAGGACCATACTTCGTGTACGTTCGCTCTTGTAACACACCCAGTATGCCGGTGAGCAGGAGGGAGACCGTGAGCATGAATACACCTATAGAGTATCTCCCGATGTCCAGCGGGTTGCCTGAGGTCTTAGGAGTGGATGGACGGGAGAGCGTCGCCAGAACAACGCCTGCTGAGACGAACGCTACTGCAGCCTATCATGGCGTAAGCTCACTTCACACGTCGCGAGGCATGGCGCGCACGCACGACTTGAGCTATTGAATAGCGCTTCTTGAGCACAAGGTATCCAAGCAGCATCGAGACCGCAAGACCTGGCAGGCATGTCAACCGTCTCTTCCCTCTTGCATAACGCGGCCATCAAGAGCTCACCGGCAGAGCGGAAGACGATCTGTATCGTGAGCGGCACTGAGAATGCGAACACCCAGTTATTGAGCAAGGACCCCGAGGCGAGCATGAGTACTTGCGTGGCCCAATTACGCAGAGGTACATGGCGCGGTTTAAGTCTCGGTATGACACTCCCTTTGGGCAGCACCAGAAATGATGGTAGAGATTGCACTGTGATAAACAGCATCTGGGAGAACGTAAGGGTCGTCCCTGCGTCCTGGACATGTCAGCAACTGGCACCTATGCAAGCAGACCGCTGAGTGCTTGCTCACCTATGTGTGCGTCCATCTTCAGCAGCTGCTCATAGGACCATACGTTTCTGCCAGCGGGACATTAGACGCAGCTCATTCGTCACAAGCGTCCAGCCCCTCACTAACGCGCAGCATCCACCGAAGACAAGACTGAGGATGAAGGTGTAATCCACAAGGGAGAGCGCGACCGCTTGCGAAGTGCTCTTGCTCTGTGCCTCCGTCTGCTTCGTGTTGACGGTAATGGTTGCACCGTTGGTGCTCGACAGAACTCCCGCGCGTCCATTGCTGCTGGAGCTTCGTCCATGTCCGTTAGTTCTTGCAGGTCGTTTCCGCGCAGACATGGTCGACTGGGAGCAGTGCTACGATCTGAGAGGTGAAGACGCGACAGAAGGCTGGCGTATCGAGGTCTGGCCAAGATTCATCGAACAGAGGTACTTCAACGAGTCTCCGAGGCCTCCTGAACTGATGTGCCACGTCGCGGGGGCCGTGAATGAGGGCGTAAGGGGCAGGGTGGGAGCCATCTGCGGTCAACCGTCAGAGCCGGTGAGAGTCTCAGCCAGTCTCACGGACCGCTGCTCCGGAGGACCATTTCGTCTGAGGCACTCGCCGCCTTCGCGACCCGAAGTGCGCAACGGCACGACTCACGAGCCCGCCTGAAAGCACGCGTATGACGGAAAGTAGGAGCAGGAGCTTGTAGCATTGTCTGCATTCGGCACAGCAGGTCTCCCGTAATGAGGCCGTACATGGGCTGACACAAGTAGTACTACTACGAACACACACATCGCTCCGACACGGTCTTCAGAGACACCATCACAGCGAGCAAACATACAACACCTGTAAATGCTGGTTAGCATTTTATTACATGATCCAAGAGAAGGTGAAGTTCAGAGAAAGCGGACTATTCGCCAAAGCGAACGCCCGAAGGTAGCTGAGATGTGATTCTGCACCGCAGGGAAACCCTGCTAAAGCCAAATGCCTCAAACATCATAACGAAGAAGAATGCGCACTGCTTCGTCAAATCAAGGAAGAAAACTCACCATGCAAGCCCTCTGGAACTGGTGGGAGGTGGACGCTGTGGAGGAGGAAAGCACGAAGGAGGGAGACGCGACGAACGCGAAATTTATACCGCGAGGCACGTTAGGCGCCCGACGGGATCATGGATCGTGATCTGCCACGCGAGCGCTTCTTCTTGTGCTAGACTCAGCTTGGACTCAGCAGACGCCGTCACTACTCGTCGCACCTCCACAACCGCATCCAGGCTCTGTTCTGTCTCAGTGTCGCTCTCGCTCTTACAGCCAAATATTGTAGAACATGTCTACTCCTTACCAAGACCAGAACCAGTCCGCGGGATACTACGCACCCACCCCGACTCCTTCAGCTCCGTCGCCGCACCCACAGCAGTCGACACCCGAATTCACGCAACCAGGCCCGAGCACGTCGCAGCAGTCGCGGCCAAACACAGCTCAAGATGCTGAGCAGGCGAGGAAGGACAAGACGCTGGCCGAGTTTCTGCTGATGCTCGATGACTATGAGCCTTTGGTGCGTGAAACACCACTGTGTAGCTAGCGGGCTAGGGTGCACCAGCGGCCAAATGTACTCACACACGCGAGTATAGATACCCAACGAAGTCACGGAGTACTACCTACAAAGAGTAGGCTTTGACTGTGACGACGTGCGGCTGTGAGTGTCGTCGCAGATATGCGGGATGCAATGATGCTCAAACAAGGCTCGCCCCGTACTCTGGCGCATACAGCAAGCGACTACTCTCTCTCGCAGCGCAGAAGTTCGTGTCAGACATCGCTGCCGATGCCTACCAGCACGCTCGGATAAGGGCGAATGCTGCCGGTGGTCGCTCGCGAGCCACCCAGTCATCAGGTCCCGCGTCAGTACGGGTGAGTAGAACGTCTTATACCACCAGGCCACCCTCTCTGACAAGTGGCTTAAAGGACAAGACAAAGACGACGCTCACCATGGATGATCTTAGCGCGGCTCTCGCGGAGTATGGTATCAACTCACGCAAGCCCGAGTTCTACATGTGAAGGGACGTGACTTTTTATGGCGCTCTATGCGCGATAGACCTCTCAGTACGCATATCCTGGACATTTGTATTCTTTCCGCAGATACGGGTGCTCACTTGTACAATATCACCGTAATGCTATCTTGAGCGATATTCCAACATACGCATGTTGTGACAAAAAGTCCGAGGCTACTGTACGACCGTACGCGCACCTCAGCGTCATGCGGCGGCCCGACCGCATATAAGTATCGGTGAGCGCTTTAAACGTATCCGCATAGCCAATGTACTGCAAATCTCATCGAGAATTCAACTCAGATAGACAAGTACTGCAGCACGGTGATTACTGAACACGCCACGGCTCACGTAGCCGCCTTCTTCCGGTGGCTACAAAAGCAGGCCTGCGCCACGAGACGCAGAAGCTTCAACACTCTTCTGGACGCAACATGCCCTCGAAACCGAAGGCTACAAGCGAAGCGGGTGGAGAGTCGCAGAGCGACCAGCGCGATCGTCCTGGCGGCTCCTGCAGGACTCGCTCGAATCGGAACCCCGCCGCCCAAGTGCGAGTCCCGCCGATCTCGACTTCGCTGCCTGGAGGAATGACTTTTTCGACGCTTCAGTAAGGGTCGCACATCTGCTGCAGTTTGCAACTCTGCTCAACCCACCATAGGAAAGCTACGTTTTAATCGATTCCAGCTCGCAAGAGGAGCAAGCGCGTCTAGCGGAACACGCTCATTAGAGCCTCTCCAGAGCCCTCAGCGCGGATACCTCATCTTGGCCTGCGTGGGCACTGCCGCTGATGGCTCACGCTGCACTCCGCGTCTTCGTGGTAGAGCTGCTGCTGCGCCAGCAGCGCGAGAGTGCCCACGGAGTTCCCTCAGAGTCGCGGGGGAACGTGAACGTGCAACCGGATCGCAGCATGGACCGTTCAAGGGCCAACAACCGAGCCCAGCAGCAAGTTGAGGACTCAGGTGAGGCCAGCACGACGGGGTCAAGACAGATCGAACGCAAGGCCTCTGGGGACTTTGCCCGACGGTCGAAGGTCGCGAAGCCATCGCACACCGAGGTACGCTTATTTTCTGCTGTTCGCATACGTTCTGTTGACCTTGCATGCCGCTCCTACCTCTGCGACTGGCCACCTCAGCGTCGAGGGTGGGGAGGAGATCGATCTGACCAACTGCTCTTCCGCATACCTGGGTTGCGATTGGACAGCAGGTTCGATACTCGATGGGAGGCGTTGCCGCGGACGCTCTTCGACCTCCAGGAGGAGGAAGGCAAAGCTTTGCTATAAAAGGAGCGCCGTTTTATGATGACTGGCTCCGATGAAGTATGCCGGGATCATGGATGTACTGCGGGCGTTCGAATATAGCCAATACCTACCATACCTGCACAGTAGCAGTCCCGGGGCCGTAACTCAGCCTCCAAGTAGTGCATGTCCCTGGTAGACTTACAAGACCTCTTAGACCGCAAACAGTACTTACATGAACATGCGATCATGCAGCATCTCGGGCATGCAAAACAGGGAGCTTACACCACGCAGACCACGCAGCCGTCATACAGGATTCTCTCTGGCCGTGAGGGGTCATTTCGCTCATTATGTATTGCAACGTCGTGCCAGCAGAGCGCCAGTGGCCTCCCCTTCCCTGCGAATTACAACCAAAAGTAGTGATAGTATAGTACTGGAACGGAGAGCTGACGGCGTGACGATGCCCGTATGGCGACGTAACGTCTCCTGCCGCCTCCTCGTGCGGACCGTTTTTGTGCGGCCGCGCGAGCGAGGTCGGAGGAGGGGCCTGGAGCCAGGTCGGTTCCGTCATGTATGTCGATCCGCGGCGGTCACAAGACGCTAGTCTCGTATCGCGGCCTCTGCAGATAAGATAACGCGAGCGGTCAGCCTACCTCGTCCACTTCGCGCATGACGGGGAAAGTGAAAGCGACGCACTGAAGAACTCATACGAGAGCCAGCAGAGCGCGTTGCTCGGCATGAACGTGAGCACGCGCGGCGCAAGCCCGCGCGCGAACCCCTTCAGCCCGTCGCGGTGCCAGATGATCCGGAACGCGTCCGCGAGGCCCCTACAGTGCCTGATCTCCGGATCGTGCGACGTCCCGCGTGTCTGGAGGATCGTCTTCGCCACGTCGAGCGGCGTCGTGACCGCGCCGGCGACGGCCCCCGCGAGCCCGCCCGCAACGATGTGCGTCGCGGGTGAATACGCGCCCCCTGGGTTAAGAAGGGTCTTGAGCTGTTCGTACGCGGTGAACTGCACCGCCGTAAACGGGACTGTCATCGTGAGCGTCGTCGGATATGACACGTAGAACGCGCCGAGTCCTTCGTTTCGATACACCGTGCGAGCGCACACGATTGCAGAGCGAAACTCGGACTTGTGCAGCTGCATGCGTTGCTTGACCACTACGGGGAGAAGGGAGGATAGGCATCGGAAACGGGCGGGACAGAGAAGGGGCAAGAGAAATGCGTCGGATGCACGGTCATGCGGGATTGGGAGCGGGCATCTCACCGTCGAAGGGGTTCATGAGCGCGTCGCTCGCGATTGTTGCTGACGCTCCTGCAAGCGCTACACAACGCGCATTTTGATGTCCGTTTTGATATTCGGTGTTCGAAGGGCACGACAGGACGGCTGCGTGTCAGGAAAATTCAACGCAGCGAAAAGGGGAAAGACGCACACGTCGCTATCCACTGATTGCTCGCTCCCTCCACGTTCCCGCCCGCCGCCTCCTTCACCAACTCGTACGCACCGAAATGCACCGCGTGCGCGGGTCCGGCGCCCATGATCACCGACGACACGCCCCGCCAGAGGGCCCGCATGCCCTCCGTCGAGGATATCCGCGTGAAGGCGTTGCCGACTCCCGTGTACACCGCTGCTGGCGACGTCGCAAACACTTGCATTCGGGTCTGTTCAGAGGGCCGGGTGGGGAGAAAGGGGCGGCATGTCAGCAGCAGTCTCTCAGGATCGCTCGGCGAGTCGCACGCACTTTTATGCTGTCTACTGGGAACATGACTGCGTGCTCTGTGATGCCGGCCTGAACCAAGGTAACTTCTCAGCCATCCAAATTTTGCTTCGCCTGCCCGTTGCACGGCACCGAGCGGAATTGCGGGCTACTTACAAGAGCACCAGCTGCCATATTGACCTATCGCATTTCCTCTGTCAGCGCATTGTCATAGTAGCCGAGAAGAAGAAGCTAATGCGCACTCCAAGGCCTGCGTTTGGCGAGAGACCCTCATACTCGATTTCTTCGATGACCTCCATCGTGGGCGTGCGGGTTTGTGTAAGAGGTGTCTAGACGGGCTTACGGCGTGCGTCAGAGTCTCCGACCAGCTAGTAGGCGTCGACGACGGAGTGAGACAGCCCAGAGACGGACGCGGCGAGTCTCGGTGATAGTGGTGGTGGGAGGCTGAGCTGCGGTGAGAACGGAGGGCAGCTGAGGGGACTAGCGTGCGCGTGACGGAGCCGGGACGCTACTATATAGCAGCAGGAGGTGTGAGGCTGAGCGTTCGTGGGCGTTCCTGCTGAGCTTGGGATGGCTTGCCGGCGACCGCTGGGAGAGAGCGACGGGCGAATGGGAAGAGACGGAGGGCGTGGCAGCTCAGCTCAGCTCAGGGCCATTTCTCATCCACAACACACCCACCACACACACACGCCGCGCCCTCGGCCAATCGCACGCCGCCCCCAGTCCCATCCAATCGGACCCGAACCTCGGCGGATGAACGGTACACGCTGCTACTACATTCTATGTGCGACATATACACCCCCGCGCCGAGGGCGCGTTATACAGCTTACACGCAGCCTTTTCTTCGCATCTCGTACTGGTGATGCGACCCCGATGACTCCTACATACGCGTACTGTCGGCCGACGCTGCTAATGGCCGTCGGACCGACTCTATGATGTCTTTCTACGACTGCGCTTGGCGCTTTTTAGCCTTCGCCTCCTCAGCAAGGCGGTCGTGCTCTTCGATGTCCCTGCGGATTTCTCGTTCAGTACAGGCCCTGTGCGAATCGCCGCACAGACAACGCACTGTGCTTCCCAGGGGTAGTCGAGCCTATCACACAGATGAGAGCCGCCTGCAAGAATAGCACAAGCAGATCAATCTTACCAGACGTCCTCGATCTCATCCCCGGCGTAATATCTATACAGCGCGACTCGTGTTAGACAAGTAGACAAGTAGGCGTGACGAGGGCAGAGGAAAGGTACCCACGGGATGTCGGCCGGGAGTTCCGCCAGCTTGGGCTTCAGCTTGTTGTGCACGACGAACACAGCAAACTTTGTCCGCTTCGCCTCACGCTCGGACTCGGGCAGCTTCGCGAGTTCCCGCTCGACGTCCTGCTGCAGCTCGGTGATGGCGTAGCTGTGGCCGGTCCGGCGGCATAAGCAAATGTGCGCCCACGATTATAGGACAGGCACGAAGAACTCACTGGAGGGTCTTCCTGGAGTCGTCTACTTCGTCCTATTTCGGTGGACACACGTTACTACGTATGGTGCGAGTATGGATTGAGGCCATGCTCACCACAATGAGTGCATGCCTGCCGAGTAGTAGCTTGCCGGATTCAGGGCCACTGCATGCAGGTCGTTCATGTCCGTCTCTCACGCGTGCAGATTCGCATCCACTCACAGCCACTGCGTACGGATGACCTCCGCGCCGATCTGCTCAGCAGTCATACCGGGAAGAGATTCGTATAGCGAAAGCCCGATGGCGTGGATGGGAATGTTGCCTTTCCTGTCCGGGTTCTTCAAGAACGTGCGCTATCCACCATACGGCTGCACGTCAACACTCGGACATGCACGAGAGGCGCAGGCGGGGCGTACCAGAACGCGCGCAGGGAAGAAACCTCTGTATCGGAAACGTCAAGCACAATCCCAAGACAAGTCAGAGCGGTATACTCGCCCTCCACCTTTGAAATCACATACACATGTCAACAGCGATAGGGAGTGGTTTCTGAGGGGCGCGTACCAATGGCAATGAGCATATCCGGCTTGAACTCGGCGATTTTCTTCGCGCTGTCGCGGATGAGGTTGTGCACCTCGTTGTACGTGACGCGGAGGTGCTCGGGCTCCTGGATAGTCGCCATCGTGTCTACCCGCACAACCGTAATGAGGAGGAGAGGACTAGGATAAGCGGGAGGGAGAAGAGGAGAAAGAAAGGGA
Source organism: Pilatotrama ljubarskyi (assembly GCA_022385805.1). Lineage (NCBI taxonomy): Eukaryota > Fungi > Basidiomycota > Agaricomycetes > Polyporales > Polyporaceae > Pilatotrama > Pilatotrama ljubarskyi. The sequence goes on from MU277679.1 coordinate 615,783, forward strand.
GAGAGTGAATGGGCGTCGATCACACATTTGCATCTAACGGATAAGATCATCGCTGCGATCTCTGCTATGGACGACTTATAATTTATCTCAAAGTTTTACCTCCATTAGATAGACGCTTACATATCTCCCCTGGAACGCGCGCTTTCCCTTATTCGATCGTGTACTCACCTCCGATATATTATTGACGTCTCGTAGTCGCACCTCCTCTCACCTCCCGCTACGTCTCCGTATTGCCCGGCACCAGCATGTCTGACCAACCCTCAGGGAGCGCAGGCGCCTCAGGCTCAGGCTCAGGGCCTAACACCCCAAAAGCCATTGCGAGCCTCGCGAAGAAGCAGAGCGACGTAACGCGCCTCGGCACGCAGAAGCTCAAGTTCGTGCCCACCCTCCCGTCCCGACGCGTCAAGGAGTGAGCACAATCCCTGCATCCACCTCCGCTCTGGCTGACCACCTCTTAGAGAAGTAAAGAAGGTGTGCCCTTTCTGAACCGCACTCGAATGCGATCCAGGAACACTCACTCTCCTACCCGAAGGAAGAACCCGCACCCTCAAGCTCGTCCACAGAGCGCGGACGGGGTCGGGGTGCCGACCGTGGCGCACGCGCCCGCGGGCGAGGGCGCGGCGGCGAAGGGCGCGGCGCAGCGCCGCGTCCACCACCTGTCGAGATGACCGCCTCGGGGCCGTTCGCCATGGGCCCCGCGCTCGCAGGCACCTCCGCGCGTCGCTCTGCTCCCCGCTCAAACTTCGCGCCCATCGTGCCTCAAGGTCCTGGGGGTGCTGCGAAGCTCGGTGTGGGGCTGACGCAGACGACCGCTCCGACGCTCAAGCGCGAGAAGGACAAGGAAGGAGGGGTCAAGCCGGACCGGGAGGTGGACGATGAGGTTTATTCCGACCCGGACGAGGGCGTGGAGATCATCGACATGGAGAACGTGCGGCAGATGGACTGGATGGCGCCTGAGAGTCTGAGGAAAGAGCGGGACGCGGGGAGGAAGAAAGGTCCGAAGGTCAAGAAGGAGGAGAAGGAAGTGAAGAGAAAAGGTGCGCTCTTCCTCCTCGTTAGAGTACGTTGTCATGGTGCTCATGGGTGAATGTAGGTGATGTTCCCGAGGAGGCGATGGATGTGGACAGGTCAGAAACGCCAGAAGAGGAGAAAGTGAACATGGCGAACGCCGTGGATCTCAGCGAGAGTGAGGAGGAGGAGGAACTAGAAGACATTATCGACGATTTCGCGCAGACACAGCTAGAAGCCGAAGAGGTGCGCTTCTCACCTCCCCCCGACTAGCCTTAGTATTATAACGAGTATTGCAGGAGGCGGACGTGCGACAAGAACGCCTCTACTTCTTCCAGTTCCCCAACCCCTTCCCCGTCTTCCAGCCTCCACAGTCGGAAAATGTAGACATAAGGGGCAAAGGCAAGGCAGAAGACGGGACTGGCGAGGAAGGCAGCAAGAAGGTCACCTTCGCAGAAGACACAAAGCCACCCGCACCAGTGACCGCTACAGCTCCTCTTCCAGGCACGGCGGCAGCGGGCGAAAACAAGGCCGCAGAGCAGCCAAAGCTCGACGGTGTCATCGGCCAGCTGGAGATCTATGAGAGCGGCGCAGTCAAGCTGCGCATGGGCAACGGGATTGTCATGGACGTACGTTCCATACCATTCTGTCTCTACCCATCCGCGTACTAAGTACACGCCTATCCAAATCTACAGGTCACAGCAGCGACACAGCCCTCCTTCCTTCAACACGCCGTGTACGTTGACTCGTCCAATAAGCGGCTCTGCGTCCTCGGCGAGGTCAACCGTCGCTTCGTCGTCACGCCGGATATCGACACCCTGCTCACCAGTATGGAACTCGCGGACAACCCACCCACGTTCGAGCTCGGGGAAGGCCTCCTTACCATTGACACGACATGATCTCGGCCCCATTGCATCCTGGCCGTTTGGTTTTGCGGGGTGCGGCCAGGGGGAGAGCTTACACGGAGAGAAGGTTGCGCTACTGTACTACCTACTGTACCTACTGCAATGCGAAAGAGAAGCGTTCGAAGACCGGTGAACACATGGCAAGCTACAGGAACGCCAAACGCTCCGCAGGGGTCTGCTACTACTATACACTAAAGGAAGATGCATCCCAATACCGCCCAGTGCTAGTGTGCACGCGGCCCATCAGTCGCATCTATATACACACTATCTACCACCTGAACCCGACATCGCTTTTCTCTACGCAGAGTTCTCAAGATGCTTGCGGAGGGTTCACCGGGAGGGGTTCCGGCGTTGCGGGTGCGGGGGTAACAGCAGGGCTCTGCTCCTTACCCGACCTGCCGCTCGAGTCGTCCTCGCCAAAGATGTCGAGATAACCCGCGACGCGCGCCTTGTTCGTGCCCTTCTTCAAGACGTGCTCGCGCAGCCCCGCCTTGAGACTCGGCTGCTTGTCGACGAGCTCGCGCAGCTGGTCCTTAGGGAGCTGCAGGAGCGCGCCAAAGCTCGCTGGGGCGATGAGCTTGGCAAGGCGGATGAAGCCTTCCCAAAGCGGTGGGTTCGTCCAGATCTTCTTGGTGATGAGGCGGGAGAGGAGCGTCGTTGAGACGAAGCCGACCAGTGAGCGGTAGGTCGTTACAGCCTGTATGACCTGTGAACGGAGGGAGGATCAGGAAAATGAAGCCGTGTACGAGAACGAAGACACCGACCGTGCGGAGGAACAGCGTAGGGAGATTCGGCTCATCGACCAACTGGTTCATGACCACAGCCAGAATCTCAGACCGGAAGATCTCCGTCATGGAGAAGCATATACCGATCGCTACAGGTCAACTGGTCAGCTTTCAATGGACCTTCCGGGCAGCCAGAATCTACTCGCCTTCAATTGCGCTCTTCAGCCCGATCTCCTTCTCAGCCTGGTGCAACAGCACCATGAGCTCAGCCGGCGTCAACAGCTCGCTCTGCCGCACGCGCGGCAGGTTTGACGTCACTTTGCCGAACGTCTCCGGGGGCACGGTGACAATTGAGCTGAACACGGAGCGGACGAGGTTCTTCGGCTCCGGGGTACCGTTGAGGATCGAGACGATGCGCGGGAGGTGTCGGATAATATCAGCCTGGACATAGTGTCGTCAATAATTGGAGGACGGGTACGGGGCCGTCCGTACCTTGTCCATCTCAGCGATGATAGGAATGAGGAATCGCGCGTCCAGGTCGCGCTCGTTGATGAGACTTTTGACCAGAGCAACGAGCTGTGCGCTCGGTCGCCCGTGCTCCGTGAAAATCGTGAGCACCCGCAGCGCAAGCGACTCTGAGCCAGGAGGGAACGTCCGGAGCAAGGTGAGCAGCTTCCCGTGGGTCGGGCCCAGTGCACGGATGAGCGGCGTAATGAGATGCTGGATCGTATCCTGCACAGAGACGTCCATTCCACCATATGCTGCGAAGATCCTGCATACCTCTGTCAGCTAGGGCAGATCAAAGTGAGAGATAGTTCGTACTCGTCTAGGAACTCTGGAACCCTGGTCGACAGCGCGAACAAGAGCTCCAAGTGCTGCAGGACTTGAGAATCTACAGCAGGCAGCTCCAGCTGTTCGGGTAGATACGATGTCTGGATGATTTCTTCCTGGGGAAGCTGCCCGTCCTCCATATTCTCCGTGTTTTCCATGTCCTCATCATGGTCCACACCGTTCGCCTTGGGACTAGGGGGAGGCTTATCCTGCTCACTCCCCTTCACATCTGCAGGCTCACTGTTCTCCATCTCCTTGTCCTCGCCCTTCTCTTGCTGCGTGACCTTGGGCCGCGACTGCAGCCGACGCAAGAGCTGCAAGGCAAAGTCACGGACCATGTCCGCCATTGGCTGTCCGTCAGGAATCCACCGTTTCACAGTGTTGATGGCTGCTCCGCGGGTGATCTTGTCCGGATGAGTGGTAAGCTCGAGCAACATATTCATCGCCTCGCCCCGTAATGAGGGTCTCTGGGAGACAAACTCCCTGAGTGCTGCAAAGCCCACTTGCCGCCTGGTCGAGTCATGTGTCAGCAGGACATCCGGAGCCGAGAGATCGCATAGCATGAGAACGTAGACGCACCGGTCGGGCTCGACGCACGACTCCCTAAGCAGCGTAAGGATGTCTTGCGGCACGTGCGGCAGGTCAAGCAGAAAACGCGAAAATGTCCTGTCCTTGCCGTCCGTATGTGTCTGGTACGCGGCTACGATCTGGTTCAGCCATGTTTCGTAGTTAGGTTGCTGAGAAGATTGGAACGCGTCAGATGAGAGCAGATTATGGAGTATTCGAATCCCAATCACCCATTCCCGGTCTTGTTGCCTTCGTATCCGGTCATTGTACCACTCCTCGTTCATCCATGTTGTCGCTAGCCGTACCCTGTCAGATCGTTCAGTATATTGCACCACTGACGGTCCCAGCAGACAAGCGTTCCATAGCGGCACACATACCGTCCGGAGAAATCAGCCATGATATACTCGCACAGCGCATGCCTCAACCGATCCTGCCGATCATAAATCTCCGAGCGACGCACAACCGCGCCCTCGTCGCCCTTCTGCTCCTCCTGCCCCCCCTCGCCCTCACCACTTTCCGAAGCGGGGTCGCTCACGCGCGTGACCATCCGCACCAAGAGCAGCATCCACATATCCGCGGGCGACGTGCGCGAGCCATCGCCAGCGTCGAGCGGGGACTCCTGTGACGCAAGCTCCTTCGCGCCCTCTCGTATTCGCGCAATCGCCTTCCGCACGAGCTCGTCCCGCTCGTCATCGTCCAGCTCGCGCGGCGCGGGCAGCTTGAAGTCGCTCAGCGGCAGCTCCGCTGCGTCCATCTCATGGTCGAGCGCGGCCTCGGCTTCGTCGACGGGCTCCGCGTCCCCAGACATCTGTGCCATTGAATGAGTGATGTCCATACCACAACGCCACAAAGCGGGCTTACCTCCAGATTGAGCTTGTCGGGCTCGTACTCCATCTCCTCGTCGTCGATGTCCATTTTGAGCGGATCGACGGGCTCTTCCTTGACTACTACTGGAGCACGCGGCGGCGGCGTCGCTGACTTGAGTTTCCTATCCGCACGCGGCTCGGAGGGCGGAATAGATGCACGGGGGCCAGTGGGAATCGGAGGAGGGGTTGCGGTCGCCTGAGCGGCAGCAGAGGACGCACGGGGGCCAGTGGGGATAGACGGCGGAGGGGTTGCAGATACGCTGGGGGCAGCAGCGACAGCAGCATTGGCGCCAGCAGCAGTAGCCTTCTTGTGTCGGTGCGCCTGAACGAGCCCTATGAGCGCGTTCTCCGTGAAAGCCTGCAAGTTGGCCACAATCATGTCCGTGACGAGCGTCGCCGGCAGAGAGCTGAAATCGAAAGCAGGCCCTCCAGCCGCTGCAGGCGTAGGCTCGTGTTCCAGCTTTGGTCGCTTGGAATCTGGAGCGTCGGTAACAGGAGTGGCTGTCGAGGACCGTTTGCGCGAGGCCTCTGCAGCGGCAGCTTTGCGAGCCTTCTCTTCCGCTGCTGCACGCTCCATGCGAGCGGCTTGCGTATGGAGAGCGGACTGGATCTGTGACATGAACGGCGCGCCTTGAGGAGTTCTGCGAGACGTAAGAGACTTGTAGCGTCACGGAAGAGATGCACCAACCGAGATATGTGGGTGAGCAGGATCCGGACACTTTTCTCGACACTCCGGATAACCATGAAGGGTTGGCCCTCTAGCCGCGCAGGCGACCATTGAGTTAGCGTCGTTACGACGACTTCAACCAACGCCGGGCGTTTCTTGACTAAATTTCCCCAACTGTTGATGATCGCTGAAAGCACGTCCGGGTTGCTGCAGCCAGAGGAACTTAGCGGACGAGAGCGACATTCGAATGAGTACTTACCTGCTGGTGTAGATCAGCCGAACGACTCCCTCGAGCAGTTTCATGCCCTCGGCTTCCAAACCCTGCACTGAGATAAACGGATGGTCTGTCGGGCACATCGACAAATTGGGGTCGTCCTTGTTTTGCAACTGGAAGAGAGGTCACGTCAGCACACCGAAAGACGGACAGCAGACGACGTGAAGAGTACCCTCGGATCGCTGATCCCCCTCGTCTGGACGAGTATGACCCGCTGCATGAACTTGACAGCGGCCAAGCGCACGCCGCTGTTCACGTTCGGCGCCCAGACGTACTCGAGTATCCTGCCCTTCGCCTGCGAGAGGATGTCCCATGGCCGACGGTTGTTCCGATTCGCGCACCTTGGGCACGCGACTGTCAGAGGAGGACGCAATGCAAGTTCGACTGCAACTCACAAGCTCCGAAATAGCAGCGCGTACACCGTCGGGAAGCACTGCACAGTCACCTTGACCGTGTTCACATTCCCGTCATTGAGCAAGCCCGCCAGGATCTCAAGGCTCTGGTCCGCCACTATAGCACATAGTGTCAACATCTCGTATATTCACTGCATATACACTGAAGTGGCACGCACGCTGTGTGCGCGCATCTAAGCTCAAGTTGGACCGGCAGATGGCGAAATGAAGGAGGTCAAGGACCCATCGCTTGAGCAGCGAGTCGCCAGCGCCTGCGAGCGTTTTGATGAGCGTCGAGCACAGAATCGAAAGGCTGGGGTGGTTCTCGAGCTGCTCGCGGAGCGTGGCGAGGAGGTCGGCCTGCTCTTGGGAGTCGGCGGGGGCAGCGAGCGCCAGGGACAGCTGCGAGAGGGGGTCGACGGCGGCGGCGGCGGCGTTGGTGGCCATGGTGCACGGCCGTCGTCGAGCTCAGCGGCGGGCTCGTCGTGCGCCGGACGTGTTGGCTGGTAATAGGAGAGAAGCGTAGCTCGAGACCAAAGTATATGTCACACTGGACGCGGTCCTTGGAATGGCCTGCTGCAGAATGCCGCTTGCACGCAGCTCTCCGGGCGCCAAAACCAAAGCCGCCTTTCCCAGCGCGTCACTCTGCGGCGGAGTCTGAATCCGCCTTGCACTCCTCCAGCAATGGTCAGTCTCCCGTCCCTCCTGTACAGCAGAACAAAGCACTGAAACAGCGATTGCAGGCCGGCCAGCAGTCCCAGAGCATCCAAACACTCCTTGAGGCCGAGAAAGAGGCCGCGAAGGTCGTCCAGCAGGCTCGCCAATGTCCGTTCCGCTTCCCCTTGCTATGACGCCGTCCGCGCTATCAGTTACTTACCCGTCCCCGCCGCAGACCGCGTCCAAAGACTCAAAGATGCGCGCTCGGAAGCAGCAAAGGAGATAGAGGAGTACAAGAAGGCGAAGGAGGCCGAGTTCAAGGCGTTTGAGGCGTCCGTGCGTGTCCCGTTGCTGTCCCATGATATCATCGCCTGCTCCGACGCTCACTCAACACTTTTGCGTTGAATATACATAGCACGCCGGCAGCACTCAGGCGGTTCAGGCGTCGATAGACCGCGAAACCGAGGCGAAGCAGCAGGAAATCCGCGCGCAGTACGAGGCGAACAAGGACAAGGTCGTAAAGAAGCTCCTCGACCGCGTCGTCCTCGTCAAGCCAGAGCTCCATCGCAACCTCAAGAAGGTGGAGGCCTAGACGAGCTCCCAATATCAAACACGCCTCTGTCAAACGGGGTAGTTCCGCACAGTAGCTGCGGCCATCGGACTATGACACTCACAGGCAGGCAGGATGGTCGGCCCTACATAATGTATATTACAGACGCGTATACCCAAGAACATGTTCACGCGTATCCAATCACCGAGACTCGACCTAACATGCTTCATAACACAGCAACCAGGTAGACGAGACCGTAGTGATCACACCCTTATCCAAGCCTTCAAAGCCGCAGCACACCTGAGCTCCGCCACCCAAGAACGCCCACCCATACCCACTACGATGATAGCATACCTCTCCTCCTGAGCTAGCACTTCCGCTCATTATATTCACTGCCTCGGATTCCCATCCACGAGCCAATCCAAGCCCATTGGCGCCACCCCAGCAAGTCCAACCAAGCCACTCTGGCTTTGCGCGTGCTGGTGCTGCAAGCTCTGCTGCTGAGCCATCCGCAGCCCGCCCTGCTCTCCCCTCCCCTGTCCCTGTCCCTGAGACCCAAGCGAGAGCGCGTTCGCGAACGCCTCCGACGGCGGCTTCCACGAATCGAGCAGCCCGCTCGCTTTAAGCGACGGCAGGTTCGTGTGCGCCGTCGGCGAGTACGCCGCCGCCGCGTCGCTCAAATCCGACATGCTTGCGTGCGGCCGCAGCAGCGCGCGCGGGTTCCCTCCGTCCCGCCGCCCGTCGTACAACTGCGCCAGGCTTGTTCCCGATCCTGCGCCCGGCGACGAGTGCGCCGACGTCGGAGAGCCCGAAGTGGACTTCGGGTCGCGCGCCAGCTGATACATCGGTTGATGATGTTGCTGCTGATGTTGCTGGTGCTGGTGGTGGTGCTGTTGCTGTTTTTGCTGAGCGGCCATGGCGGCAGATGCCTTGCGCTGCGCAGCCTGGCTCTGCCGCCACTGGTCGGCGACGAGGACGACCTTGAAGCCCCAGACCTTCTCAAAATCGCGATCCCACACCTGCACTTGGGGGTCGTCCGGGTTGTACTTGCTATACGACTGCGCGATCGAAGCCGAGCCAGGTTAGCCACGAGCGCCAGTGCGGGAGAAGCGGCGAGCTATCCTCACCCAAAGAGCGCAAGCCGCTGATCGCACAGACATGCCGTCGAGGGAACGCGAACACGAATGGGAAAACGCAAAACGTCAGCATCGCCGCCCTCATCTCATCTGCGAGCCTAAGGTGCCGCCGGCACGCGTGTGGGAACGCACGCGCGGGGAGAAAGAGGGGACAGGGGAACACGTACAGAGGATGGAGTTCTTCGCGCGCGTCCCGGCGGCGGTAAAGATCATATTCAGCCGCTCGCGGACCCAGGGTATCGGTTCCGAGAGCGTCCCTTCGCCCTGTGCGTGATAAAACGGGCCTGGTCAGCCATCCTCCTGTCCCTTTACCTCCTCCTACGAGTGCAGACGTAGGGGGTGCACCGGAGCAAGCTGGGTCAGGGAATGGGTGTAACTCACCTCGAGGATGCCGAGATAGCAGCAGGGGTACATGGCGTGCATGAAGCAGTAGCACCACGCGCCGGAGTTCGACGACGTCTCGAACATGGCGACCTGCGTCTCCAAATTCTCCTCTGTGAACTGCAGATGGCCAGGTAACGATTCCACCCATGCCTGTGTGTACCGCCGCGGCCCGTCAGCCGCTTGTTCCCTCACAATACACGCTTAACACAGCAGTGGCGGGAACTCACGTCTAATGCGGGCTTGACCGCTGCGATGGCCGCCGCGCGTTCTGGTCCATCTTTAGTAGCTAGTAGCAGCGTATCGGATGAGAACTTGTTCCGCACAGCAAGTAATAGAAAATGGCAGCGGCGCCCGCGACCTACCCAGAATCGTTTCCACGTTGTGGTATATTTCCAGTATGCGGCACATGTGTCCGAACTGTGACGCATACCTTGTCCGGGGCGCAAGCCGGCGCAAGTACTCGGACGCTAAACCACAACGACACCCGTCCAATCTCCATCAGCGCTGCGAACCGCTCCATACAGGCCGGACACTCACTCGCAGAGCTCGACAGGACGGCCAACTCGAAGGTCGTCTCGTCAATCGGCAGCCGAACCAAATCCGCTAACTCAGCCATGCGCGGACGGATTGGCTTGCGGGTGTAGATATTGCTGATCCACGCCATGCTCTGAATCAGCCAGAAACAGCGCCTGGTGCACTCGCGGTCGATGAAGTCGATGAGCGCCTCCGAGTCCGTCGGCGACGGCGGCGCGGCCCCATCTGACTTGTGCACCTCCAGGCTTCCCTCGAGCACCTGCAGCGCGAGCTCTGCACCCGACCACACAGAGCGCGCATATGGAAGATGAGAGAAGGGGAATTCGCGATGATCAGCGCCCAAAATACTCTCCGCTCGAGAAGGACGGGCAGATGACCTACCAAAGTACCTGTAGTGCCGCGTCCACGAGTGGCTCGCCGCGACTTCGTGCATCTCGAGCAGGCAGAGCGCCTGTGCGGTGCTCACGCTCGGCTCGCAGAGCAGCCGCCCGGAGTTGTCGAACATTTGCGAGAGTGCTTCCTGGAAATAGGGCACGCCGGCAAGGCGCGCATGCGACGCCTTAGAGGCAACGGACTTTGAGAGGGGCGCGGCGAGAGCACAGACGGCCAGGACGAGATACATGGGCACTCTGTTCAAGCTGAGGTTAGCGGAGAAGGACGGCTTGTGGATGATCATCCGCTGGGGATTGCAGTGCGCAAAAAAGACTGCGGCGCGCGTGAGCGAACATAAGAGAGTGCATCGGGGCACAAAAGCGCACTGTTCACGAGTTCATGCGTGGTCGCCGGGTCGAGTAATGTCGAATTGTATCCGTCGGGCAAGCCATCGGCCTTCGAGGAAGATGGAGGACTCGAAGCACCGCCGGGTTGGCCGCGCCGGGAGCGTTTTATCGTCGGGTCGCGTTCGATGCCGTTCTGTGGGCCGCCTGGGGGCCCGGCGGCAGTGGCTTGACCGGCCCAGGGAGGCGGCTCGCTGCTTGGGGAGACCTGGAGTAGAACGCATCCTAGGTTCAGAACGGCAGTCAGCTGATTGTACGTATGTAATTACCGTGGCTATAGCGGCCGTAACGGGACGTTCGGGATTGGTGTTTCTGGGTGCTGGGACAGGGCGCCCGGCGGCGTCCGTGTAGGTGCAGTTCTTGGACGCGTAGTAGCTGCAGTGACAGTCAGCCCTGCGCTAGCCGGCGCGGCCTGGCTCACTCACCAGTTGCTGCAAGGTGCTGGAGGGCGGAGAGTTTTAGCAACCGAGCTCGGGAGTGGATGGAAGGTGATTAATACCGGTGCCATCACATCGTCGCTTGCTCTTATGACAGGCATCGCACGCCTAGAAGGGCTGGGTTGGGAGGTAGGGCGGCGCGCAGAGAGGCAGAGACGCACCTTGCTGAGACGCTTTCTCTTCGCGCCTTTGACGAAAGCGACAGAGATGTGTTCGTTCTCGGGGCTGTGGTCGGCCGGGTTCGAGAAGGGAAGACTCTGGGGAGAGAGCTTGGTGGTGGTGGCGAGATGGGATCTAAGCAGAGATTGCTGGGGGTCAGTGGGTGAAGACATGGCTGGTCCGCTCGGTGCACCGAAGGTTGAGAGGGTGAGGAGGAGAGGGCGGTGATGAGGGTGGCGATGGGGGCTGTTAGAGGAGAGGATGATGGAAGGAGGACAAGAAGGGCGGAAGACGGGAAGAGAGGGCGTGGAAGAGCGAAAGGCTGGAGGCTGAAAGGAGAAGGATGATGGGATTCGATGGACGGGGTATATAATCGCGGACGAGCGGACCAGCACACTCGGACTCGGACCAGGACGCGGGCGACAGACGCGAGTCCCTCTCGACCGCACCCGTCCCACTCCCCCGGCTCTTCTCCCGCGGCATCCATCCCCGCCCCGGCCGCGCCCTCCGTCATTCCCCTCCTCCGCGTGCCTGTAGATCTCGACTCGACTCTCCTGAGTATCCCTCCTGCACTCAGGCCCAGCTGCAAGGCACGCCTCACCAATTGGCCATCGCGCGCGGAGGCAGGGCGGGTGACCGACATAGGAGTTCCGAGCCGACCCCCAGGCTCGCCGGCGCCGACGGAACACGCTGCGACGGTTCCCTCGCCGCCGGCACATTAGGCGGCTTTGGGCAAATCTCCCCTTTCTGCCGCCGGCTCTCGCCGGATCCGTCCAGGAGTGGCAGTACGTGCCTGATCTCAGCCCTTTTGGCAAGGTCTCGCTCGTCCAGCGGTTCCTGGATAAATGCCTCGGTCGAGATCACAACCTAAACCTACTGTACTCAACACAGCCAACATCATCCAGACAGTCGTGTGGTGTCATATCGTATGAATGCCAGATACAATCGACAAAGTACGGGAGCAATCAAGAGGGTGATACGAGCGGACAAGACATCTTTCACGTGCGCCGGTACCTCAAGAATACTGTCATAAAGGCGGCAATTTGGCAAAAAAACTTCAGCCGTGTCGGGCATCGAGGAGCAAGAGCACATAGGGCTTGATCGAGCTTCACTCCGGCTCTGTCCATAGCGAACAAATGCAATGAGACAAGCGTCCACAATAAATTGTTGCTGGACATGCGTCAGATCTTCAGCTGCTCAACAGTCATCCTTGATACTGTCAGGACACTGAGGAATACAGACGACTCGCTTCAAGCAAATCGTTATCGGTTGTGCAAGGGCATCATCATTGCATGTGGGCAAATGAGGCGTAATGTACGGTAACTTTTGGCTAAGGATACAGCTCTTAGTCGAACAGACCGAAGCCCATGTCGTCGTCGGACTCCTCCTGCAGGACAACACGCGAAACATCAGAGGCTGTCCAGACGCAACAGGAAACTGACGAATACTGACCTTCTCCTCCTTCTTCTCCTCCTCCTTCTTCTCCTCGGCGGCGGCAGCAGGGGCGCCGCCAGCAGCAGCACCGCCAGCAGCGGCGACCGCACCACCAGAGGGGACCTGAACGAATAATTTATATGAGAAAGCCCCCGAGTAACTGAACGGTGTAGGCACATACGGAAGCAAGCTTGGCAGAGCCCTCAGCAATCAGGGCGTTGACATCCTTGCCCTCGAGCTCAGAGATGAGCTTCTCGAGGCGCTCGTCATCGGCCTCGATACCGACGGCGCCGAGGACCTTCTTGATGTCCGCAGCCGTGGGGGAGGCGTTGCCACCGATCTGGAGGAGGAGGTACGCAGCGAGGTGACGCATCTAAACAAAAGCAGGGGAGGAGGGTTCGGCTCGTGCGTTCTCGCAAAGTCCGGGAAGGCGGCAGATACGCACGGTGCTAGTTTTGGTTGTTTAGGAGGAGAGACCGGTAGCCACAAATCACTGCACAACACAGCCCTCAGTTAACGCTTTGCCCTCTCCAGATGTTGCGTCCGACGACGAGCGGAGCAGCGAGCGCACCTTTTAATCCGCGAGGGAAGACCTGTGGATTCTATCCGAGGACGATGAGATGCGAGACCCTCTGCGCGATCGGCGCGAAACGACCCAGCGCGCACGCGCCCGGTGGCTGAGAAACTATACAGTCCCATTCCCACGCTCACAGCAGGCGCTCAGCCACTGTGCCCGCTTTCGGACTCCGTTCCAAACTCACGGCAGCAGCTCCCTCAGCCAGGCCCCTCCCGCAAGACCGCCCACGACAACCGCAAGATGGTGAGCAATGCTGTTTGCAGGTCTAAGGAAGGAGTGGAGAGTGCTGACCGGACGTTGTTTTGTGGACGGTGTAGGCTGATTCATCCGTTACCGACCCCCAAGTCGCTGCCGACCTCAAGAAGAAGCGGACGTTCCGCACATTCTCGTATCGGGGCGTTGAGCTCGACAAGCTCCTGGACCTGAGCAACGAGGAGGTGTGTAAATGCACTATGATTTGCCATATGCCCAGCTCTGACAGTTCTGTCTGCAGTTCGTTGAGGTACGCACCATCTGAAGATAACGAAACTGTAGGAAAAGACGCTTACATCCATCGTCGCTCAGATTGTCCACGCCCGCGCCCGCCGTCGGTTCCAGCGCGGTCTCAAGCGCAAGCCTATGGGCCTCATCAAGAAGCTCCGCAAGGCGAAGAAGGAGGCGGCGCCCAACGAAAAGCCCGCGGTCGTCAAGACCCACCTCCGTGACATGATCATCGTCCCCGAGATGATTGGCAGCGTCGTCGGTATCTACAACGGCAAGGTACCTCTTCCCTCCTCTGAGACTCGGTGACGAACGGGAAGTTGACGGGATGCGCCTGTGTAGGTCTTCAACTCGGTTGAGATCAAGCCTGAGATGGTCGGCCACTACCTCGGCGAATTCTCCTGCACATACCGGCCCGTCAAGCACGGTCGCCCCGGTATCGGTGCCACCCACTCCTCGCGATTGTGAGTGTCGCCTTCCCAGCCTGCGAGTAGCATCCGATTCTCACCCGTTGTTTCGTAGCATTCCTCTCAAGTAGAGGTCCGGGTTCACGACTTCCTTATGTCTCTCGTCCACCACCATCACCATGTGCAGTAGTCACAAAAGTTTTATGCAACATGCTGCTATGCGCACCGGGAACGCATACCCTTGTTTGCATTGTGGAACTGCAACGCGCAGCGAGACGTGTAGGATAGGGACCCATGTCTTGCTCAAGTGCAGCGTACGTGCGATATGCAATGCTATGGGGCAACAGGGAACGAACGTCCGACGTTTGCATGTAAATCGTACGCAAGTATGATCACCCGACGCCCACGATATTCCAATATCTCGTCGTTCGGAATCACCGGCCTAATGGCTCGTTTGAGAGGGTATAGATCTCTGTCCATGCTATAGGTCAAATGAAGTAGAGTGAAGTACAGATATGTGGCAAAATCAGAGCGGGAGGGAGGATAGAATGAGGAAGAGACGGTACGTAGAGACGTGGGACGTCGGCACGGGCAAAAATGCAGAGAGAATGCGGGTAGCGGAGGAAAGTATATACGAGCTGAACGATGAATGAGCGGAAATACCGTGGTGCCGGGTGCTGCTGCTGCAGGAAGGTTCACAAGGAATGGGTAAGCCATAAGTACGGGAAAGCAAAGCAAAGTGCCATGACGGTACGCGCGAGATGCCAGCGGGAGGACGAAAGACGGGAAACGAAACAAGTCAGCGCTGCTGCTGGTGCCCGTTGGGCACATACGGGTGCGGGCTCTCGCTGCTCGTCCGCGACGACATGTTGTTGGTGGTATTGATAAACGACGACGGGCGCGACGACGGCCGGTTCGGGTCCTGCATCGGCGGCGGACGGTCCATCTGCCAGTCCCCGTTCGGGCTCTGCATGCTCTGCATATTCTGCATGTTTTGCATGTTCTGCATGTTCTGCATGTTCTGCATGTTGGCAGGCGCGCGGGGCTGCGGCGAGAGGATCGCGCCCATCGAGTTCTGCGACGCGGACGGCGGGCCACCCCCCGGAGGCGGGAAGGAGAAGGGCGAGTGTTGGATCGGGGGCGGCTGCTGCCGCGACTGGGGGTGGCCGTTCCGGAGCATGCTGTCTGAGGGAGAGGAGTTGGCCATCGGGGGCCTGTCCAGGAATTGAGGGTTCGATTGGGTGGATCTAGTGAGCCATAAGCTCGTTTGTCATTGCGAGCCGACCGGGACCACGTACCTTGGGGGCATCGAGCGCATATCTTCCGGCCGCGGGGTACCAGGGTTGAAGTTGAACTGCGCGTTCCCGAGAGTAGGTGACATGAGTCCGGGCGTGCGCCCGCCAGCCTTCATGCGCATATACGCCTCGACCTTCTTCAAGAACTCTCTGCTCGGGAGCTCCATGCAGTTCGCAAAGTACTCCTCGTCCTGAAGGATAGGCAGGAACTCCTCCGGAACGCAGTAGAACTCGTCCTGGTTTTCAAGCAGCATAGTGACGACGCGGATGGCCCCGAAGCTCTCGTCCCGCACAGCGTTCTGACCGCGAGAGTAGAGGATGCTCGGGCAGATGACTGTCGCGAGGTTCTGCAGGTCCATCTTGCTGCCCGTCTCCTCATCCAAGTGGGCGAATGAGGCCACCCACTTCAGGAAAACGAAGAGCACCTCTAGCGTGTCGCGATGAGCCTTCGGCAGGATGAGCGATACCATGTGGAGCATCCTCTTTCGCTCTTGCTCGGTAGGAAGCGCTGCGAAGGATGGTCAGCACGTAGGTCCCGTGAACACCCCTTGTATGCAACATACATTGTGTGGCGATGAACAGACGATGTAGTTTATACGTCATGAGAGGATCAGGGAGGTCCCGGAAGAATTTCTTGAGCAGCGCTGCGAGTTGTACAGGGTTGTCCTGCGTGAGGTCAACTGACGATGCGTCTCGGTCGATCGCTTCTGTGAGCTCCTTCAGTCGCCGGATGTTCCCATTCCGCCGGAAGATACCCTCGATAGACATATCTGGACACCCCGTGAGCGATACGCTCGCCGACAAGCAGGTTCGCTGAACGTACCCATTTGTCGCATTGCAGAGACGACATCGTCCACAAAGCTGGGAATCCGGAGCGTCGCGCGCGAAGCACCAAGAAGGGAGTCCGAGCCTTCCCGCTCGACCAGAAGCTCCAGAGGTACGCCGAAGACGCCTGAAAGTCGGACATTGAGCACCATATCACCGCAAAACGCAGCACTACCGCCCAACCCACTCACCCTTCTTCTTCACGTTCTTCTTGTCGTTCCCCGGCTTGAAGAGCCTGTTCCAGAACGTGCTCTTCTTCACCTCCACGAGCTCCAAGATCTCATCCAAGTCGAACTGGTCCCGCAACGGCGACCGCTGCAACACCAGCACCGCGCAGTGCTTCACGATCGCCAGTTGCAGTGGGTTCAACTCCGCTATATACGGCGTCGCGTTCTGGCTCGGGAGCGACCGTCGCTGCTCTCGCGCCTGCGCGGCTTCCACGAGCTGCGGGATGTCCGCGAGCGTGATGCCGTCCTCGACGCCGCCGACCATCCCCTCGTTGTCCGCGTTCCCGCCCGCGGGCGAGCTGGGCCCGGACTCGTCGACAATCTTGATCGCGGTGTTCCCCCGCGCGAACGGGGGCCTGATGACCTGTGACTGCACGCTCGTGTCGATCGCCCCGGGGGACGGCAGCGCCCTCTGGTTCTGATGGTGCTGTGGATGGTGCTGCTGCGTCTGGACGTGCGGGCCCTTCGGCGGGCGCATCGACGACTGCTGGGCGGATTGCGGAGCGTGGCGCCCGCTCCCGGCCACCTCTTGTGGACGGTGGGCCATATCTGTGGGGTGGGCGACTTTGCCCGTCGGGCTCTCGACGATCGTCGACCGCTTCGGCACCCGCGCCGTCGAGGACAGCTTGCGGTCAAGATGCACGGAGCGCAGCCGGTTGATGTCCCCCGAGTTCCGGTATGGATCCTCCTCGAGCTCGCGCGGTTGGCCGCCTTGCACCGCCGGGGCTGCTGTCAACGCCTCAGCTGACTATCGGGCATAGGGAAAGTAGCAACTCACCTGGCGAAAGTGGCACGACGCCGCGCTTCTTGAGCAGCACATACAATCGCCGCAGCGCAACGTTCAAAAGAAAGGCATACTGTTCTAACCGCGAGACCGCCTGGAAGCCTGACCGACAGCCGGGATGTGCGTGGTCGGTGCAGTAGACGACGGTAGGGACGGTGCCGAACGACGACGTCTCCTTCATGGAATCCGGGTCATACACAAAAGCACCGACGTTCGCCGGCGGCCGTCGTGCGGTCGACAACTTTGGCTTCGAGTCTTTATCTTGCCCTTGAGCCGCTGCGTCCTTGGACAGCTCCTTCTGGTCGTCCTGACTGGGACTCTTGACGGGCTCCCTGATGGCAGGCATCGCTGCGACCTTCCCGCACGTCTGGCAACTAAGACAGTGCGAGTGCCACCGCTGGTACGTCCCTAGCCGCACACAGTCCTCCTCTACTGTCTGGTTACACTTCACACACAGATCGGAGGGCGGGTTGACCACAGTGACCTTCGCCAGCGTGGGGTCCTTGGGCGTAGCGCTGAACGGACTCTCGCCTGCGTTCTCAGGCGCGAGACTCTTGAAACCGTACGTCACGCCCTGGGTGCCAACGTTGCCCGAATCGTTCTGCGGGATGAGCTCGCCGTTTGCGCGCTTCATGACTCGCCGTGCAGATGGATTTGCGCCCTGGATCGCGAGCATATGCAGCTTGTCTAGGAAGTTGGTGATCGCCTCCCGTACGTCCTGCTCCCTCTCGAGTTTCAGAGCGCCGGTAAGCGCTATGCGGATGAGGATCTTGAGATAATGCGCCAGGCCAGTGACAAGCGCGAGCAGCTCCTGCGTCATGCCCATCCGCCGTGCACCGGTCTCCTGCGTATGTGACAGCAGCGTGAAGAGATCGACGGTTTTACGACATAGCATGCGCGCTTCGCGTACGTGAGACATGCCTAACGTATGCCAGACAGTCAGCCTGTGCCGAGTAGATTCTAGGATCGGGTCAACTAACCTTTCATCCTCAGTCGAGAGAAATGGTACTCCAGATCGTCGATGGTCGCGAATAGGACTTCCACATGAAGAATGAACTTCTCCGCCATCCGGATGGCGTCGAGGTACTGTCCGTTGCTGACTTGCCGCAACATGTCCGAAATGCACGCAGCGCTAGACTCCTCAAAAGCAGACAATACGCTATCGAACGGTCAATCAACTCACGTTCATCAGGTAACGTACTGACGAGTGTACTTACGTCCATATCCGATAGACCTGCTGCTCCATCCTGATTTGTTTCTCCCTAAGTGACTGCGCCGTCTCTCGCCGTTCCTCCTCGAGATATGGTGGCTCGGACGAGGAGCCGCCTTCGCCTTCCCCCGCCCCAGGCGGTGGTAGGCTCGTCGGCCGGCGCGAGGACACCTTGACGTTCCAGAACTGCGCAGGCCAGCGCTTCAGCCATCTGCTCACCTGCTGATCCCAATCCGGAGCGAACGCACCTTATTGATCATGTAACACTCCGGGTGCCAGCACTCATCCCGCATGTTCCGGTTGATCTCCACGAACTGCTTCAAAATGGCACTATTGCACCCCGCGCACTTCGTCGCATATCGCGTCGAGTAGTGGAAGTGGCAATACACGTCCCCTTCGTGCTCGTAGTACGAGTCTTGCGGGCCGAAGAGCGTCGGACATACCGAGCATGTGAAATGCTCGACGTGGAACTTCTTGTCTATACCGAGGTCGCATTCAATGCGCTGAACCTTCCCCCAAAGCGGACGGTACTCACTGCACGCCGTGATGTAGCTGCCCCGCAACGCCATCCCACACTTTGCACAGATCAGGTTCAGGCGCCGGAAGTAGTCGCGCTCGCAAAGCGGGTGCTGCTTCCCATCCTGGCCGTCAATGGGGAAGAACTTGGACGCGACGACGGCACCACAGTCCTAGACGACGGTCAACTCAACGATCGAGCGAGACAGTTCCGGGTGATCCTTACCATGCACTTGAAACATTGGAGATGGTATACAGCGCCTAACGCCCGGACGAATGCACCCTGCATGGCCTTCCCACATGCCGCGCATGGTCTAGCGAGAGTCGAGGTTAGACTATGTCCATGCTGAGGAAGGGGCTATACCGTGGCCTGCCGGCAAGCGGCGCAAAGATGGGCGAGAATAAGCGGGAGAGGACTTACGTAGAAGCTACGCTGGTGCTGGTGTGTGTCGTAGACGTGCCTCCAGGCTGGCTGCCCCCAGGCGTAGATGAATCAGAGTAGAGAGACGAGTCCGAGTGCACGCTCCGAGGTCGACTGCGAGAGCGCTCAGAGTGATCGGAGGGAGATGGAGGGTTGTGGTGATGTGAGCTGCCTGGGGAGGCGGGCCTGCTCGCAGCATGAAAGGGCGGGGCGGGACACTGAGACAGAGCATGGTCAGAGGAGGGAGGATCGCTACGAGCCCAGGCGGCGTTATGGTTGAGGTCCTCGCTGCGAGCATGGGGATGGTCGTCGGCCCTCTGCTTCCTCTGATCGAGGTCGTGCGGGGAACTGACGGTAGACGCTCTCGTCGGGACGTGGGTTCGATCTGAGGGCTGGGAGTCTGTGCGAGGCGAGGGCGGGTGTGTGCCGTTGGGGAGAGATGGCGGGGGGAGGTCGTGATCGTGGTCTGAGTCGCGGTCTGAGGCCATGTAGGCGAGGGTCGCGGAGTCGTTAGAAGACTGGGAGGAGACGGAGAGCTGCTTGTGCTGGCGGTCGTTGTCAAGAGGCCCGCTCATAGCTGCTGCGACTTGGCCGCTGTGTGCGGACGGGTAGCGACAGACGGCGGCAGACGTCGGGGGCGGGGGCGGAGGGCGGGGAGGGGGCGGGCGGAGTGGAGGGAGCAAGACAAGCACAAGCACAGGCAGAAGCAGGGCAGCGGCCTCCAATTGAGCTCAATCGCACTCGACCTCGATGAATTCGGAACACCAATTTCGCGTACAGCACCCTGTCACACTCTCTGTCACTCGACAGTCACGCACCCCGGCCGGCTCACGGTCACCAGGCCGCCCCCGTCGCACCGCCCTGCGCGCACTCTACCCCGCCGACGGAGCAGGCGGTCTCGCTTCGGACTCGTCCCACATACACCTGTCGTACTCCGGGGCTGTCTGACAGGGCTCAGATCTCCGAGGGCGGTACACCCTGCTGTGTCGCATGCTATAACTGGTGTTCATACATCCACACTCGGCCAAATCCTGTACATGCACGCTCTGTACGACACACCCCCATCCTGCTCCATCCCTTCCGGAATGAACGCTTTTCTCCTCCGACTTGGGCGGCCAAAATTTCACTTCATTCCTATCTATCACATTCACGAACGGAACTCGTCCGCGTTCAGGATCAGAGTCACGAAGAACCTAATCATCTCGAGGAACGCGTCCGCGTCAATAGCTTCACGGGTGTAGGAGCCGCAGTCAGCTCCGGTAACCCAAACGAATGCGTCCGATGGGCGTACATTCGTTGATCGTGTGCAACCCGTCATCTAAAGCGGTGCCATGCCCGGAGTCGTGGTGGGTGTATCGGTAGATATGCGGTGTGAGCGCCCAGTAGTACTGAGTATCTGACCCACCGTCAGCACCTCTCTCTCCGGACGTTGGGTCGCCACGTACCAGTGTTATCGAACATAATCCCTGGGGCAACCACGGTATTCTCGTCACCCTTCAAGTCGCGGTCCGCGTTGTACGTAGCCTTGATCGTGCCGGACAGTAACGCATACTCCGGCGCGTCGATGGGGCTAATGGGCGCCAGCTCCAGCATCGCGCCCCAAACATCGCGGATTGTGAGCGTCCCATAGGCAGGCGCCTCCTTGCCCGTGATCTGCGAGCCGAACGCGGTGTACGAGAGGTTGAAGAATTCCGCGCGAGGTCTTTGAGCAGCGACGTGTCGTGCTCCTTCACGGCGTCGACCGAGCTGTCGGTAGCGATCCGGTGATCCACCACCGCCCACGCGTACACCGGCAGCGCGTAGCCTTCACGCCTCCGTCGACGAGGTCGACCGCCTGCGTTGTGCCGACGTACGCACGGAACACGGGATCCTTGAACAGTCCCTGCTCCGCCTCCTTCAGCGCCCTGTTGGACTTCATGGCCTTCTTGAGCGCCTTGCGGAGCTTGTGGGGCAGGTCGGGCGCGTGCGCCGCGAGGCATTGGGATTTCCAGTACATGGGCGTGCCTCGAGAGAGCTTGGCTTCGTACAGGTTCGCTTCGAACTGGACGAGCAACCGTGCGAGAATGCCGATAGTCTGTGAGCGCCGGTCAGGTGCACTCGCGTGAAAGGCGCTGCAAGTCTGTTCACCGTGTGAGAGGGAGGGACGCTAGAGTGACCACCCGGAGACGTGACCTCTACAAGGACGTCGAGGTAGTGCTTCTCCGCGATGGCAGTAGTGGCAATGATGCGACCAAACTCTCGAACAAAGCCTCCTGGTAGCTGGTGAGCAAGCCGCTACGACAATCCGAGGACCTCAAGGCACTACGCACCGCCCTCATCGACGAGCAAGAGGAACGCGTTCTCGCCAAAGGTCGCGAGCAAATGCTTCGCAATCGAAGAAGCTCCCTAGGGCAGGTCATCAACATGAGGAATAGTCTGAGCGGCCGGTCGAGAAAGCACTCACACGAGTACCTCGGTCGAAGCCAAACGCTAGGACGACACCGCGCGTCGGCTGGAAGCCACGCTCGAGCAGCGACTCAACGGCCGACCTGCGCACAGGGATAGACAACCTCAGTGACATGAACCGGTAGCAGCACCAGCACACAGACGCACATCACGCCAATCAGGCCGCCCTTGTCATCTGCGCTTCCACAGCCCCAAATGCGTTCCCCTGTGAACAACGATGAACCACGTATCAAGTACTATACATGTAGTCCACAGGACCGTGTAGGGTGACAGTGACACACCGTCAAAGTAGCCAGAGAACGGCGGGTGGTCCCGTTCATCCACTGTGTCAGGGTTGACAGGAACGACATCTGCCAGGGATTCCCATCATTAATGTTAGATACAGTGACGGCCAAAAGTCACGCCCCACCCCCCCAGCATAATCTTGTCACCCGTATAATTTCAGTAATTGCCCATGATTTCTCACGCATCTTTGCAGATATGTAGGCTATGCTGTAAGCTATCACATGGTCCCACTCTTAAGGTTTGAGAGTCTCTGTATCCTCTGATTTTGGCATATATGTGTGGTGAGATGCACTGGGACCACTTCACATTCAACCAAAATGATGTGATTACTTTGTAAGGAGGATACAAATCATTCAGAAACGAGTGTGTTTACCACATTTGCGGCGAAGAGTTGAGATACGTTCAGGAAGGGA